>VOQJ01012742.1:0-43479 GCA_015052665.1 Apistogramma diplotaenia
CTGTTGTAGAGTTGGGGATGTTGCTCTCTCCACTGGAAAAACCAAGTGGTTGGACTAAGGTTGTTTTTTTTTTTTTTTTGGGGGGGGGGGTATTGTCGGTTCACATTGCCTCCATCCCTCCACCAACCCCTCTGTTCCCCTGAATACCCAGCAGTGCATTAGCCAGAGAGCTACTATTACAGAGTTCCAGTGCCAGAGAGCAGCCATGGGAAGCCGCATGTTACAGTAAGCCCCCACAGGTTTAATGGCGCAGACTGTTCTCACTACCTTGCCAGTTCATAGCCAGCCCTCCCCAGGAGCACCAAGGTCGCATTAAAACGGAGGACACAGCAGTCTCAGCATGTGTGTGTGTGTGTGCGTGTGTGCATGTGTGTGTTTCTTTGTATGTCCCTGTTACTCCAAAGGCAGAGAGAGTCATTAGGTGGGAAACAGCAAAAAAGGGATGTGGCTTCCTCTCTTCCTATCTATCTTCACTTTTCTCTCACGCCAAACGAAAGTGGGGTCTCACTACCTTCAAACACGAGTGGAAGTGCCCCCCCCACCCCCTCACACACACACATACACAAAATTCCAATAGGACAAACTTCATATCATTCTGCTATGCGTGGAGTCGAGAGTACTGTATTGATCTGCTCCGTCTGTGATGAATTCACAATTAGACCCGTGGCAGGCCGCTGGGGAGTCTGTCCTCTGTCTGATTGAGCCCGCCCTCTTTACCTACAATGAGTAGGACAAAGCAGGTGTATGCATTTGAAAACTGTAGTATACAGGTGCTGCTACTTGTGTGTACGCAACAAGAAGGCAAAGGGCAAAGAAGAAAAAGAAATAAAGATAGAAGAGGTGGACGGTCGAGATGCTCGCTGACATTCTAGACGAGGAAAGGGTTGAACAACAAAGTGCTCGCGAGGGATTCCTTTTGGCTGATGTAGTCCTATGAAAGGATTTGTGTAGTGGGTGCATACCTCTTGGGAATCAAAAGAAAAAGGAAAACAGCCAATTGAAGATGGAAATAAAGGGGACAAATAGGAAATACAACTATTGGCTCCTAGAAAGAAAAGAAAGAAAGAAAAGCATCGCCTTGGATGAAGACAGTTTAAGGCTATATGTGACACCGACTTGGAAGTGCCCACCACTTATGGATTGTGGGAGATGCAGGTTGGTGGGGTTCATGCTGTAGGAGTGCTGGTGTCAGAGCTCAGCAGTGTAGAATAAAGGGATAGGGTGGGGGGCATCTTGCCAACTGGGTCTGCAGCTTAATTAACTCTAAAGCAGGCGAGCTGTGGGCTGCCCCGTTGCCTTGCATATCAACGACCTGAGCGCTTTCTAAGCACCTTAGCAGAAAAGCCCTTCTTTGTGAGCCAGAGGACTCTATTCAGCAGAGGCCAGTGGAGCCAGAGGAGCTCCTCTCTTGTCTCTGCTCTCTGTGATGGACACGTACTCGTTTCCTCACATAAACAATTGAAAAGGAGAGCAGAGACCTAAGGTTACTGTTTTGTGTGCCAAAACAGGACAGAAAAAACAACAACTACAACAAAACTAACAGAAAGAATTATGCTTGACATATGTATTCATGGTGTGGCTTGTGGTTGTCATGTCTTAATTGCAGTTAGTCACCAGATTCAGATCCGAGTCAGATCTGACCAGAATTAAAGTCTTTGCCGTCACGGCATGTCATCGGTTCTTATCTTAGAGAAGGTCAAATCAGTGCCTTCTTAGACAAAGCTTTCTGTACTTAAGTGCGGCAGTCGTCCCCGCTTCACCACTGGCATCTACTCAACTAGCCACTGACCTCTAGTGGCATAAAGCGGAATTAATCAGTGCTCTAAAATTAATTAAGCTTGTTCTAATTAGAATGAAAATGAAGGTGATGGTCAAGGGGACTTGCGTTTGCCATTTAAGGTCAGTCATTACTGAGGATAAATAGAGCACAGCATTTTCCATTATGTTCATTCACAAGTCCAATATGTATTTTTTTTTTGCCTCTTTTCTGCCTGTGATTTGTAGATATGAGCTCGTATGTGAGCGATGCTAGATGCCACACTGCAGTAAGAGATTATGTGACGCTTATTTACGCACGCAAACACATGCGCGCACACATGCATTATCATTCAAATGCAGACATCTCTCACAGATCAGCAGTGGCAGAGGTCAAACCTGATATATTCTGCTGAGAGCTCACCGTGATCTGTGACGAGAGCAAGTGGGATTATTAAATTTGGACCTGCTGCCTCCTTCAGGCTGGTTTGCTGGCTGACCTTGAGTTGCTGGCTGGTGGCGATGACGGACTGCGTTTGTGGTGCTCGGCCTGTCTGCAGTCTTATTGACTACACTGCATGTCTGCAGGGAAATCTGGCAGGCTGGCTACAGGCCTGTTTAACTGACTGTCTGGGAGCCTGGTTGATAAGCTGCTGGTTTGTTGGTGTCAGGTTGTCCAAATAGCTGCCAAGCCTTTAAGCCTGCAAGCTGACTGCCTGCATGCAAGTTCACTGACTAACCTGCTTGCTGGCTGGGTGGATAGATGCCTTTTACTCTATATTTTATTGGCTGTCATTTCACAGGCACTTCTACTGTCATTCAGCCAGCACACCTTTATGGTCCCACAGATTGCGCCATGTGTCAAGACTGCAGATGGACAAAGTAATTCTTTGTGCACTTATATCCAATTTTAGCATGCATACCTCACAGACAATATTCCAGGGTAAGAGGCATTTACTCCAAAGCATTTGATATGTATTTCATACCAGTTGCTTTTCTTTTGAATGGATTACAAGATGAAGGAAGACACCTATTAATATACAGGTTTCAAAAGCCAGTCGAGAGAAAATAATGAATTAAATTAATTGATTACCGACAGTCTCAGATATTTAACTGATGGAGTATTTAATCATTGTGTGAAGATAGATTGTATAGTCTGTTATATAAACTTAAAGCCCAAAATGCTTCTAAGTAGCAAGCGCTTAACTTTAAGAGCAGCATCTTACATGAAAAACCAATTCATCAGCAGTGTAGTGGCTTTTTTAAAGCTCAGATGAAAAGGTGGGGTGCAATAAAATGTAATTAAAGCATTTCATGCAGTTACAGGGCCACATTAAAAATATATTTTTTTCACCTTGACAAAGTTTAGAAGACATGCAAAAATATGCACACAGAAATACTCATACGCAGTGTTACTATGATGTGAAAATGCAAACGCAAATGCGTAACAAAGTATTCAGCATATGTGTACATACATATAAAAGACTTCATGCTCTGTTTGCACATGAATGCAAAAGCTTCTGCCTACTGGTCAGTGTATGACTCAGGAAGTTTAAATTTTCTGTTTGTATTTGGATTTTTCACCTCCATCAATGATCTCATAAAAACAAGTCACAGTGTGTATGAATACATAAATGAGATTCTTACATCAATCTGCCTACAAATCTTTAAAACATAGTTTCATAAACATCGTCTTGATTTTATTTGTATCACTGAATAAGGTGAGAGAAATTTAAGTGAGATGAGAAACTGCTGACTGCTGGCAGCACACAGATTCTTTTAATAAACACTTTCAGTATGAGAAAGACATTTATTCCAAATTGGGTGATGTGACAATCTCATCTAGACAACCACGGAATAATATTTGCCTAAGTTGTATGTACACATCGTCTTCTGTTTTCTCTGGGAGTGCAGACTTACAGGTATCCGAGCGTATCATGAGCAGCACCCCACCGTGACAGCCTCCCAATGGGGACACTGGTATTAAAGCGCCACACTCTCCGATGCTTTGCCTGATCAGTCCTGGGCTTGATAAGAAGGAGTTCTTATGAAAGGCAGATTTCTTTCATAAGAATACATCAAAGCAACCAGGCCTGCTCACTTCCCTATATTTCTCCCCTCTGCTGAGGCTGAAGAATACAAACAAGAAAGGAAGCAAGTTAGGGAGGAATAGGCGAAACAAATTGGGTTTACCATGGCTGCAATTGATGCCAAGACCGGATGAAATGAGCCAGAATTCAGGGATATATGCCAAAAGATATTACTACAGCTTTCAGTGAATGTAATCCACTACTTCACTGTGTATTTCCTTTTTTTCCCCCCTCACAGCAAGAGAGGCTCACGGCTTCATTGTTGAGCACCTATGAGTGCAAAGCGTATAAGCTATACAAGTATAAAACCATCACTGATTTATAGCCTTTCAAAAAAGTTTATGTCTCAGAAAGATTAACAGTAAGTATGGAGGTGAAATTTACATTCATTCCAGTGCAATCGGTCTGTGCTACTACACCTCCAAGAAATCACTGAATGAGAAAATCTGATCAGCACTGAATAAAGCAAATGTGTTTTGAGTGCAGAAAAAAAATAAGGTGGAATGATACTTGTAATCATAAATAGATGCATCCAGTTTTAATGACCTTACATCACAGCTAATAAAGGCCCAGTTCTCCTTGAAACTAATAGCTTGTTATAAACCTGCTGTTGAAAAGCTGGTGAATCGCACTGAGAATATGAACGCCAGGCAGCTTCGCCGCGTCCACATGGACCTGAAAGAATAGCCTGTAATTGTAACATGAACACGATGCTTCTCAAACTGTCAGTTCTTTGCAGAAGAAGGGCTTTTGATTCATAATTCGTGTGGGTGTGAGTGTGTGCGGCCCACCAGCAGTTGGAGGGCAGCGTCTGCAGGGGGCCTGTGCATGAGCATGGTTGTCTAAATCAGTACTGACAGCCTCGCTGCTCTTCTCCAAGTGTGAATGCAAACCATGCACAGACAACTCACGATTGGCTTAGCCTGCGAAGGCTTCCGCGGTCTATCTCCTCTCCCCAAAGAAAGCATTTCCTAAAATCTCTGGAAAAGCCGCTGAATCTTCACACCTCAGCTATGAAAATTAAGGCTTTTAACACCACCACTCTCAATTAATTGCTGGCCCAATTTGCACGAAAGATTAATATCCAATTATCACTTCAGTGATAAAAGAATTAAAATTACCTCCACATTTCTGTTTTGTTTTTTTTTATTACTCTCAGCTCAATTTACAATATGAAATTGATTCTAATTTTTAAAAGACTTCCCGAAAGAAACAATGGGTTATCTTTTAACCTTCATTTTTACACTTCACATACACAATACCTGGGCTCTGTTTGTTTGGAACTGACTGCTCATCTCTCCTTGGTGAAGAAATGGAAGTGCATGTTTGGTTGTCCATTTCAAAGTGTTTTTTAGTTCTTTCAGGTCACTGGGGTATAAAAGTGGTTTACTTCACTGATAGAGCAGAGAGCAGATGAAGATTAGCATGGTTAAACAACACAGTGGGATGATCTTGATCTGATCTTTCACGTCTGAGTTTCTTCTAAAGCAGGTCCAGGCAGGTGGACTGCAACTTTTGTGCAACTTTCACAAAAGGGAAAACAAGAAGAAAAGAACAGCCATAAAGAGAGCAAACAAAAAATGAAAAAAACAAAAAGCAAAGAGTTAAACTGTACAAATAATAAAGTATAAATTAAAGTATTCACAGTTAATGAGAACAGTTTATTATTAGGTTCTTTCTACATTTAATTTGGATTTTCAATACAAATAAAATGAAATTATTATTCTAGTCTTTCTTCATTCGCATTAATACTTTGTTTATTGTACTTTTTTTATAGTACTACTATAAAGTGCTACTAAACTTTCTGAGAGAAAAAATATGTCCAAAACATTGGTGGACCTCAAAGAACCTCTGTGCTGCCCTCCTGATGGTGAGGCTTTAGTCTGCCTGTTAAGCTGAGAGAGTACAGATGAGAAAAACTATGTAATTTATTTTTTTTTTTGGGGGGGGGGGGGGTACCTCTCCAAAAGTGCACAGTAAAGAACCATTTTACTGCTTTTTCAAACCATATTGCAAACTTGCCAGTTGAACCAATAACTTATATAAGATTATTTTATGATAATAAAAATGACTTAATGGAATACTTACTGTAACATTGTTCAGCATCCAGATTTAATAACACTAATGGCATCTGAAAGTCTCATTATATTTATGATTTGTATAGTTAAGAGTCATAAGACGATGTCATTATGCTGGGCGACTAAGACTTTCCATTTGTTAACACTAATCGTTATGTAAATTACAGTACCAGTCCAAAAGTCTGGGCACACTCAGAGTGTCCAAATGATGTAAAATGAACTCCACACAGTGGACCAGGGTTTGTTCAAGTATTCTCTGCTCGCTATGTGCAGTTAGAGAACTAATATATCTCACAGTGAAAACACTGGTCTGAGCTAATTAATAGGACGACTCCACCAAAGCAGAAAGTTTCTCTCAGATTTTCTGGTCTGTCAGTGTATCCAGCACATGAATATGTGTATTAATTTCCCGGCCGAAAAAGGTGTCAACCCTAAAATCATTCCACATTCCGGGTTTCACTTAAGCCTGCGAGCTCAGTGAAGGTCAAAGTGCTATTTCAGAAAGTTGTCACCATGACTACGAATGCTCGAAAGTTCCTGGTTGAAAAATGTCAGGCTGACAAAAATCGAATATCAGCACAAAATATCCGCCCTCAGCAGTTTTAGACCGAAAAAATAAAAAAAACTTTTCAGGAACCTCACGTCAACGTGGGTCTGCAAAATTCTCACACTGGGCTGGGTGAATGTTTCAGGTGCATTTGTGAGCAGATAAATGGGGCTTTAACTGATCCTGATACTGTAGTAATACAATTTGTTTTCAGAAGTTTTAAATGATTAAAACTTGTTCTGGGAAGAACACAAATGTCTGACCAATTCTATCCTCATTTATTCAATATTCGTCAACCCATTTTCCATGAACAACAAAAATGTCAACTTAGTTGTGATTATTAGGACTTTTGCTCTGGAAAGTATGAATGCCTCCAGAAATTTCTGGGTGATCTTTAGAACAGGATGGCATGTCAAACTCGCGGCTCGCGGGCCGCTTCCGGCCACGCCCCCTAGTTCCGGCCGTGAATTGACGTTAAAAATGTGGTACAAATAGACCCTTTAAGTTACTTTTGTGACATTCCGCTCAACACTCTTAACTGGAGGATAAAGTGGAATGTCAAAAAAGTAACTTAAGGGCCTATTTGTACCACATTTTTAACGGCAATGCACGGCCGGAAGTAGGGGGCGTGACCAGAAGAGTCCCGCGAGTTTGACATGATAAACGTGCTTTGTAAACTTGCAGACTGAAACCTTCATGTTTTGACCACTGGCATTTGGGTATTGGAGCAATAAGTGATGTTTAGATGGTGATGTCAAATAAACAAAAGCAGCTTTGTCAGCGAGCTGCAACCACAGACTCCCGGTGCATTGGACATGCACGCATCTACTAAAATAAAAGTGACTCACATTCTAAATTACTTGGTGTTAACAGAATCACAAAAGCTACAAAAGTGTACTGGTCTCAGAAAGAATTTTCATCCCGAAGCCCCGAAGCAAGCAAGTATCAAAGCCTTAGTTTCTAATACAAAACCCAAAATGACACCTATGGTGCGTGTATGTGTGTAATTCTACTGTGAGAGGATGGTGTGTGTTTTCTCTACAAGTTCACGCTGTGTGATTTTTGAACAGTCTTTGGGGCTTTGGTGTCCTCATCCTCAGATCCTGCAGCTGAACCTAATTCAGGGGAGTGTTGTATGAAGGGAAGAGGGCAGGGAACAGAGCGTGAAGGAGCAAAGCGGAGCAGATCGGGGTGGAGGTGAGCACAATGGAAGAATGGGAGAGCCTGAGTGTACAGAAGAGAACTGAAAAGAGTGGAGAGTAAAACAGTATAGTCTCCGCACGCTGAGGGGGGAAGAAGAGCGGATGAAAGGAAAATCAAAATCAAGGATAGATCGAATAGGGCAGTTACTGAGATTTCAGAGTACAGCAGTATCCCATGATACTGCAGTCACTGCTGAGACATTCAGCACGCAGAGTTCAGAGGTCACAAGGCCACTCTGGCTTTCATCACTCTGTGTATTGGCTCTGGGCTGTAGAGTGTCTGTGAAATGTCAAAGGAGGCTGAAGAAGGCTGGAGAAGAAAAAAAAAATCAATGCTCTTTGGAAACACTGTTGGCTCCTCTGCTTTGTTTTCAGTGCGCACAAGTACAAACACACCATGTCAAAAAAACCGTGACACGCGCCTGTTTTGACATTTTACCTGAAATAAATTGGTGTGAACTTTACTTTTACCTGGTATGGTGGGAGACACTGGCTTTAATTTGTTCTATCACATTTCTGTACATGACTTGCACACATATAAGCATATTAACCTTGTGCTAACCGCTGCTGTATTTAGTTGATAATATCACCGTTAATTTATAGCTAAAGATACCAGCCTGTTGGACAAAAGGGAAACGAAACAATCTCATGTTTTAATGTGAGTGACATCATTTCCTTTTTTGTGTTATTTGTATTTGCAAATTCTAGGTATTTTCCTCCTCTATTAAACCAACAATCAAGCGGTGCTGACTGTGCAGGTCCCTGGTCTCAAGACCAAGTTTGAAAGTTCCTGTTCAGTTTTATCTCAAAAAAGAAATATCTGTGTATGAAAATGTAGAATCTGCAGGCACAGCAGCCTTCTGGCATCCTTCCACTTGCTCCGGCCGAACTGACCAGTCATGCTTGAGCAGACTCTGGTTGCATGCTGGAAAATGATCATGTGGCCAGCCAAAGAGAGATTGCATTTGCCATTGTAATCTTGAAACCAGAGCTCTCATCTAAAGAGAATTTGGCTTTTGAAATCCATCTGGCTTTATAAACAATTACAGAGAAGAAGTCTTAAAAACAACAAGGCCATTGTCTACAAGGGAAACCATGAAACATTTCCCATTGCCTCAAGAGGCTGAGAGGTTCCCAGACTGTATTTGCTCAAGCATCGTGTAAAATGCTATACATTTGACATTTCTAACTAAATAGTCCCACAGTGCTTTTATTTTGTATTCTTGTATCTGAAACAGTCAGTGGCACTAAGTAACTCATGAAGAGACTCCAGAATTACTAAAAAAAAACACAACTTCCCCACAAGCACTCTGAGCAGAGGATCATACCCATGCTTTAATTGTGCAATTGTCAGTTTCAGCTTGTGTTACACAGACATGGAAAACAGCAGACAAGCAGTTTGATTTGGTATTGTCCAGCTGAAAGCCTCTGCTGTGTTTTACAGAAGCTCCAAATGTGATGAGTGTCACACGCTCACACTAAAGTAAAGATCTGCTCTGGTGGTAGTAGTAGTAGTAATGTGTGTGTGTGTGTGTGTTCATGCCCATGAGTCCATTAGCTCTGAGTTGGTATTATGACAATGGCACTGCAACAGATTTCAGCTATCTGTTATTTCTGTTCTGACTGCATGACCTCAGTAGCTGAGGATGTTTAGCCTGTGGCTGCTTGTGTGGTACATGCTGGACTATGTTCTTTTTTTGTCCATGCATAAAAGGATGACAGCAGAACTCTTTCATTTCAGCATCTTTTGTTACTTATATAATTTTTCCAACATATTTTTCTTTTTTTTTTTTGCTTTATTGTTTAATAGGATGGGATTCCAGTAGACAGACTAGCTGGGAGGATGAATGCCCCTACTGCACCATCTTTACAAAACCTAGTATTACGTTCAGTGGAAATTACTGTTGTGCCAATAGACAAACATTTGGTGTGTATTCCTCCTGAGTCCTGCTCTCCTCTTGTATTTCTCTCAGATGCCCAGGGATGGAAAGATGGAGGGATTGAGGATTTAGCGCTGATCAGACTCACTGGACTGGACAGGAATAACACAACAGGACAGGCTCCCTCACTCCTCCATCTACTGTTGAGATGATTTGACCATCTGGGGTGCTGGGGGATGAAATAATGACCCAGAGAATTGCTGGTGGAGGATGGGGTGACAGAGTGGGCAGCAGTGGTGGGTGGATGGAAGTATGGACAGGATAGCACTTTCCGTGTTTCTCAGACACCTGAGTCCCTCAGGTAATGTGGACACAATTAAAAAGAGTGTCTAGAGACGGATTAAAGAGATGAGTGACTTTCTTAACCAGCAGTGCCCTTTTTTCTTCGCACTTCCCCCTTTTGTTTCCTATTTTAAAGCCCTCATCCTGTTCTTTCTTTCACACCCTTGTCCTTGCTCGAGCCTTTTATTTTCACTTATTTTCTCTGCCATATCATTACCCATATATCATTAACCGACAGACCTAATCCTCCATATACGTTTCTGTCATCACCCACCCAGACACATCAACCTTCCCACTATTTATTTTAATTGTGCAATTTTTCAAAAGCATGTCCAGATTCAAGGGGTCATTGTGTGCTCGTTCGTGTCCATTTACACCGACAGCAGCCGTTTCTCTTTACCTCTTCTTCTTACTTTTTACTGTTTTTGACCGAGAGTTCAAAATTCAATCTTTGCAGACGTCTCCCACCACGGAGTTGGATCCGCACTGCTGCTGTATGACATCTTGGAGCAATAACATATTCCCACTGGGACTGTGATGCACGGCAATCTGAGTCATCTGTGACCAAAATGTAAACGCACAACAGTCAACAGGCCAGACTTACATGTAGATTTAGTTGCTGTTAATAGTCATGCTTGGTGGTTCTTTGTTCAGATTAATGGAATCATGTAATTATTTATGGTTTGTGATTACTTTTCCAAGAAATATTTTTTTCTGATTAAATTTTTTAACTTGTTTTAGACATTTGAAGTTTAAAAAAATTACTTGCTTTTCTAATTTTTAATGTTTTCTCTAATCTTATTAAATAATAAAAAAATAACTCTCGGATTGGCTTGACTGGTTTCATTTCAATGGTGTGAATGAAAAAAAAAACCTGTTGATTCACGTCTTTAAAATTGAGACACAAGTGAGCCATGAAGTAGTGATTTCTTTTGCCACTCTGCTGTGTTTCCCTTCTCTCTTCTCCACCACGGGTTCACTCTCACTCTTTCAGTCTTCATCTCCCTCTGCATGTGCTGTGACACCATGACAGAGTGCTGTTCGACAACGCTCCCTCTCAGCCTGGCGAGAGTCTATTGCTTTCTGTGCTTTTCTAGCACTTATAGCCTTTTTTTCTTCACGTCGTATTTCTCATTCTTTGTCCCATGATACAGAGATAAGAGGCAGCAGTACCACACACACACCTTTGTAACTGAGCGCTTTAACTGCTGCTTCAGTCTGCAGACGGAGTGCGCCGCATCCTTCAGGTAATATTTATGTAATGAAAGTTCATGTTAATATAATGTAGCTTCTAAACACACTCTCTCCCTCTCTCGTCGTCCTCCGCTCCTGCGCGAATAGAAAAGTTGCTCTCCTGACCAGTTCACTGCACAAATGTGCGGCGCATATTGATTTTAATGCTGTGATAACATTGCTACATTATTGTAATGAAACAGCCTTTTAGCCTTGAAGAAAATAATTCTTTTTGCCTCTATTGTTTCCCGACAGGACTATTTAGCAGTAAAATAAAAAGAGGCCAACCGGAGTGCTTGGGTGAGCTGAGCTGAAGTCTATAATTACCCAAGAGAAGGAAGGGGGTGAAGAGAGAGAGGTGGTCATTTAGATGGGATGTTAATTGTAATTACCGTTCCTGTGGAATGTTGCCATAGCAACCTTAGCCACCGTTGGACTTGGCTTGACCATGGAGGCTGCGTGCGTAAGTGTGTAGACGAGTGTGTGTGTAACAAAGGGGAGACGTGAGATGTCCATAAGCAGTAGTGCCGCTCAGAGTCCGTTTTCAATATCCAGTTCTTTAATGCATATTTCCCTCTCTAACTCTGCTATATCCTCCCTCCTTGATGTGTCTGCGATCCCTCTCGGTTCTGTGCCTTCTGTTTTACGTCTCTCGCTCTCCCCTTACACTCATGTAGCTCCTTCACCTTCTCCTCCCATCCATTTCCTTCTTTTTTCCCTCCAGTTGCCACTCACTCGTGCACTGATGTTTTGCTTTTTGGCTCTGCTGCTTCCTCCTCTCATGTCAGCTGTTAATCAAGTGGTTCAGACAGAGTGTACTTACTTATTTTCTGTTTACGGCATATTAACCAAAGGCTCCTCCATTTTCTACAGTGCAAGTGCGTGTATGTGTGTGTGTGTGTGTTCATGCCCACGAGTGAGTGTGTGTGCGTGTGCGCTTGGGTGTGCAGGGAGAAGGCCTTTAACAGCTGTACCTGCGATTCATGTCTGGCAAAAATAGCTTGTAGAGGAAATAAGGCATGCAGAGGGCTCTGCTAACACCAGGGGCTGGATGTGTAAACAATGTGTACACACACACAAAAACCCATGTGCATGCTTTTTCCCCCACACAGAAGAATGTGAGGTGAAAAAGTGTCTCATACATTCTTTAGGCCACGTTTACTAACTATTTGGAGTAAGTTGTGCTTGATACAGTGAAGTGGACATGAAAAATTACGAGTCAGAGACAGAATTTACAATAAATCAATGAAACAAACATTTCACTTCTTATTAAGATTTTGTTTAAAACACACATCAGTTTTGCTGCAGACAAAGGTAGTGGTGTGTTTTATGCTTCGTGCTGTAAACAGGCAAGCAACACACACACACACACACACACACACACACACAGTTTTACCATGGGAGGCTTCAGTATCAGTACTGTAATGTGGTTATAAACACATTTTAACGTTGCTAACCAATCAGATTTGAGCCTGACAGCTGTTATCTCTCTGTCTCTGTTTATTGCTTTTCGCCTGCACAGTGTGTTTGCAGTGCGAGCTGGTGCGGCCAGTGGTTAGAACTGAGGTTACCAGTGACAAACAAATTGTGACTTCTGTTACTCGTAAGAACAAAAATATTCTCTGTGCTGACACTGCGACAGCATGCTTGTAATATTTAGCAATCAGATACAAGAAGTCAGAGTCAGGCTGTGACTTTGAAACAGTATCATGTCCCAAAAATACAGTAACATTGTAACAAAAGAGGAGAGACTAAATGGGAAGTGCAAAATATAAGTTATTTTGTGAACTGCTATTCATTATTGTAGTCCAACAAATGGACACATTAAGATAACTGCATAATTTTCTCAGGAGTATAAACTGGGAGACTAAAGCCTTCCTGACAGGCACCCCCTGCAATCTAAACTTGTACTGATCAATGCAGCACAATTAAGAAATATCTACCAGGGTTACAATTAGAGGGACAGTAGAAATTTAATGCGGCTTTCTGGGATATTTTTATTCCTCAGTTTAACTGAACGGTCTCTTAATCACACATATCAAACTATATACATGGGATCATAAACTAAGCCAGCTTGCAGCTTAATAATCTACTGTTCTTTTAGATGAAGACCAACAAGTAAAACTGAAAATAAAAAATGTACATCGTCATGTGCCCTGATTTGGTCACTACTGTTCAAGATTAAGAGACTTTTTTGGGCTTTTTTGGGCAGTGTGCCCAGACGAATGAGAAGCGCTTCACTTTTTGGAGCCTGATGGTAAAAACACTTTGCCCAGCAGTTGTGGCAGAGAAGTCAATCCAGAATAAATGTCACGGATATTCTTGGAAGAGAAATTAATTTTGTAAGGATCATTTTAAAAGTCTGAAGAAACAGATTTTTTTTTTTGTGGCAGACAAAGAGCTTTAATGCAAAGTCTGACCTGAAGATACTGAAGCAGAGGTTTGTAGGGGATGAAAATGAAAGAGAATGCAAACAGCGACTAAAGAGAAAATGCATAATGCTAAAATCTGCGTAGAGATCAGAACAAAATATTATATCAATGCATGTCTGAGCATATTCAAATTAGCAGAAACAAATAATAAATCTCAAAGGGATCGTTCATTTTTAGCGGCTTTGATAAAAAGCATCTTGGATAGAAAAAATAACGTCACTTGTTCGTTCAAATTCAAATTTAGAAGTAAGTAAGTAAGTAGTTTATTTATATAGCACCTTTCACAGATAAAATCACAAAGTGCTTTACAAAATGCAAATAAAAAGTAATACAAAAGGACAAAGTTTAACAGAGCACTGAGCATGACTTCCCAAGGTTCTTCCTGTGACTGCACGAGGAACGTACTGAAAATTATATGAATGATTCATGAAGTGATTTTGGAGAAACATTAGTTCTGATGTTTCTTTAGCCTTTTTGTGTTGGTTTTAAACATTCCCTCTTCAGGATTTATCGCTTAAACTCATTTTGTGAGTGAAGGTTGAATAGTTTGCCCTGTTGGAGTTGCCGGGACCTTTACCTCCTAGCTGGCAGCGCTGCCACAGTAACCTCATGATTGGGGCCGTAGTGAGATGGAATTCATGAAAATACATTTATGAGGAAAGTTTGCATAACTTAAATAGACAATGTGAGCTCCAAATGTACTTATAATTGTTCGTGGGACACTCCCACCCCTCCTAACTCCTAATTCTGACTTTTCATGGAAAGGGCTAGGCATCTTAGAATTAAACACCTTTTCCACTGTGGATCCATGTCAGTGCCACACGTTTTCCTGTGAGATTTGGCTGGAGATGGGAATTTCAATCTTAAAGATGGACTGTAAAAAGCAGGTGAAGCATGTGATATGTAACCCCTTGCTCTGATCTGCTGCTTTGATCTGATGAACTGTGTTGTGACATCGCTGAGGGAAAGAGTTGGAAAGAATGAACCCGAGGGGTTCGTAAATCCAGCCAAATTCCCCGGAGGGGTTGGAAACTGCCAAGAGAGAGAAAAGGGTAAAGACTCAAAGGGACAAATGAAATATTTAATATTAAACTCCAGATGACCTTAACTGAAAATCTCGGAGTAATCCCAATCATCCATGTGCCATGAAAGTACGATTTTGAAGAAAGGACAACTGGAAGTCTAAGTGTCAGTTTTTGCACTGGGAAGTCCAACAACTGAAGGGGAAGAAACATTTTCAGAAACTGAAACTGAAAAAAAAAAAGAAAGACTTTGACACCAACTGAGAGAGGCTGGTTCCCTAAAATAAAGCAACTCATTTTAAGCACTGTCAGCAGCTGCCACAGGCTGAATTAAAGTGTTGACTAGCCTGCAATTCATACACAAATCAGTGCTGAGGATGACAATGATAAACCAGATCAGGATGGGACCACAGGGGGGGCTTTGACTACCAGCATTTTGTTTCATTTTCAGTATTACCTCTTCACAGAAATACCATTGCTGCTTGCATGTGTGTTACTGCACTAACTTGAACTTCGCTAACGTTTTGACTGTCCACTGGTCTCTTCCAGACCGTGAAGGTCTGCTGGCAGCATTGTGCCATATAGATTTTCATTTGGGGCACTTTGTGCTGCAGTGAAGGAGGACACTGCTCTTGTCACATCCAATCAGCTCATCTGTTCTTCTTCATCTAAGCTCTGTTTCTGTCTGCCCCGCCCTCTGACCTGGCATCCGTACTCCACGCAGCTGCAGTCAAACCTCTACATCCCAGCTTAGCTGTGAATCAGATCCTACTTGATGTTGAGGAATGGTAGTGTTTCAGATCACAGCAATGAAAGTCATCCAGTTGAAGACATGACTGAGGGAAAGTAACCCCCCCCCACCCCCCATGGTATCCTATCTTGCTCACCAGTGTAAAGATTTCATATTTCATTTAATCCAACATGTATTGATTGCTGAGGAGTGCGGTGAAAGCAGAGAAGAGGGGACGTAGTAAGAGATGGTAAGTAGAGCGAAAGCTGAAATAATATCTTCCAGTTTTTGTCTTCATTTCATAATGAAAAAGGCAAAACCAAACATCCTAAAACACACATGCAAATTATTTTTCTCCTTTCTAATTTCTAATTTTTTAAATCTTATTATCTGTTTTAAACCCCACTTATATAAGGACGCCCCCAGCTCCAGGCTGAGGAAGCAACACAGCATGTTTCTGTCATTTTCTTGGCCTCTGGTCCCTGGGCCATCTGAGAAAGGATCAATACCCATCGTCGTCTGCTGCTCCCTAATCACAGCGCCACTGGTGTGAGATGAAGCAGAGAAACAGGCCGTGTAGTTTCCTCCTTTTACTGGTCTTGCACTTTCCTCTTTGTCTTTCCTCTCCCTGCCTCTTGCTGCAACCAGACTGACACCTAGTGTGTGCGCAACAGAGAGCCGAAAGCCTGCATTCACTGCAGTGCCAGAAAAATGTTCATGTGTTTCAGTGTCCTTTGAAAGGCAGCCAATGGCCTATACTGGCAATAACTTGCCTTTGATGTTGTGTTTCATATTTCATATTCATATTTTCCTTCTCATGTCAAGTTTTGATGTTTCTGCTGAGACGCTGCACTTGATGTCTGACTCTCTCTCTCCATTTTCATTACATTGCACTAACCATGCTTGCATGAGAGCGGCGTGTTAATGAATAAATGAATTAATTAGATCTTGTTTGATCCACCATCATCATCAGGCGTTTCTCCCCCTTGGTAATGACCTTTTAATTGATTTAGCTGCTTTAGTTTGCTGGTGTGTATGTGTCCTGCGCTGTTCAGACAAAGGTGAGCAGAGTAGCTGTTACTTAAATGCCTAAAACCCTTTCCTATCACATCCTGTTTTTCCTACATATTTCTAAACAATCAAACATTAAATCAAAGTAAATTAATCTTTTCATGTATCACCATTCAGGTAAAACTGCACGGCAAATTCATTCCGAGTTGAGTGACTATATAAATCCCAGGCTGAAATGCTTTTTTCACACAATTCAATTTGAAGCTGCTCACAGATTCTGATACCCTCAGGTCCTCTGGCAAGCTGCTTGGCGAGGGCCAAACACACCAAACATGCCTCTCCATAGGTCTTATTAGAGCCCAGTGTAACAGGAAGAGGTGCCTCACCTGGCATGCATTGAGGCAGGGATCCAGCAGGTAATTTGGAAACCAGGAGCAGGAACTTAAAGTCTATTATAAAGCTAGGACATGCACATTTATTATTTATTGTTCACTTGTGATTTCCTTTACCTACATTGTTGTAGAGAAGAAATAGATTATTTATCAGGTACACAACAGCAACATGGTCCACAAACACAACATACAACACTGGAGTGCATTCTAGAAAGTTGACAGTAATTATTTTTTAAAGGATCTGAAGGCACACGGGGTTACGAGAGATCAAGTTCAGTTTGACAATTTGGGGGGTGAGATGAGAGAGAGGGAGAGCACAGAGAGACCGAGGACAACACTCAAATTATGGGAGAGAGAAATGACAAAAGTGACACATAAATACATCCGAAAATAGAAGGTGAGTTGAAAATAAATACATCATGCATTAAGTGGGAAGTTCTCCAGCAGGGTTACCTGAGAAGGGCAACCTGATCCAGCCCAGACTAGCTTTATCTTAAAGAACAGCTTTAAGCCTAATTGTAAATGGGTGTCAGTCTCCTAAATCAAAACTGGGAGCTGGATCCACAGGAGAGGGGCTTGATGCCGGAAGGCTCTGCCTCCCATTCAACTTTAAAAACTCTCATAACCACTAAGTAAGCCTGCACTCTGCAGGCTTACTTACTTACTTACTATTTACTCACTCTGCAGGCAGTGCAATGTGCTTTGTTGGAATAATATGAGACTGAAAGGTCTTTAATACTTGACTTAGGAGGAGGGGGAAATCAAATCGAGAACTGCAACAATAACGAATGCATGAACCAGTTTTGCAGCATCGCTCTTCTTTGCTCTGGCAGTACAGTGGTGCAGTGGTTTGCACTGTTGCCTCACAGTGAGAAGATTCTGGGTACAAATCCACGAGCCAGCAGTAGAGTCTAAATTGGCCACGGGTGTGAATGTGGGTGTGAATCAGTGTCTGTCTGTGTTAGCCCTGTGACAGGCTCATAACCTGTCCAGGGTGCATTTATAACACAAATATCAGTCCCTGTAGAACTACATGACTTTTGTGTTTGAGGAATGCTCTTTATTTACATGAACAGACAGCAATCAATTGTATACCAATGATGCATTATAGCAGCAGTAAAATCAAAGCGTATCCATCATCTCCACTTTGGTACTATTGAGTGGCTAAAAATAGATCACGAGGAAACTTCTCTGTAATTTTCTCTTGGTTGGAGGAAAGAGGAAATGCCAATTCTGCCATATTTAATGCCATCTGTATTTAAAGAGCTGTGTCTTGCACACATTTCATTTAAGTGTCGAGACTTTGCACTTTAAAGGCTAATGTTCAGTATAGTTTGCTTTACACACTTGCAACATCAAATATTTGATACTTCAGACATTTATTGTGTAAATCCCAAATTTGTGATGATGTTTTTTAATGCTGAAATTACTGTAAGCCTAAATAGGCACCCACATTCATCTGGATAATAAAACTCAGTTCCTCATTACATTCTCACCCCTTCCTTTATAATTGCCTTTGACAGTTATGTGGTTGCTCTCTGTGTGTCGTTAGCCCAGGAGCCTCTGCTGATAAGCTTCTGAGTGCAGCTAGGTTGCAGTCCTGAGGCGCCTGTCATAAATAAAATGCATTACACTGCGGCTGAACTGTTATGACCTCCTCTCCGTTGTGCTCTCCTGTCTCATCACCCTGCTGACCACAGGGGTGAAGTGGTTACACAGTGTGCATGTGTGTACTTGCACATTTTTGGGTCTATTTGACATGTTAAGGTTAAAAATAGAATTACCGGCCCATCGTGGTGATGTTCAGCTCAACTCTTTTGTCCATTATTTTTCTCCTTGTCTTTTAATTTAATGTTCAGATGATGTTAATTCCTGGCTCAGTTTCGTCTGTTGTTTAGTCACATAGATGTACAGTGTTTTGCTCCTTATGGCTTTTGGCTATGCCAAACCTCAGATTTTGTTGTTTTTTTAACTTGTAGTCCTTTCACCATTAAAAATTTACCTTTAAAAAAATGCTTAGCTGTGAAACAGATATTGAAACTACATTAGCCTGTTGTCAGGATCAGAGTGACATAGGAGCTCTGTCTTTTCTTACCCTCCTCTGAATAATTATGGAGTCTGTAAAAATTTAAATATTTCAAAACACTTAAAATAACTGGATATTGAATCTGTTATCATTAATTATAATGCCTTCAACAGTTAATTTAAATAAACACACGATCTATCTGACTTGTGGTTTTGGCTAAACTGTTGCACGGTTTAAGAGCAGAATTATTTAGTTTGCCTCATATCCATTGGTTCAAACTGAGTGCTATAATATTGTCCTTGTAGACATGAGTAATTGTGCCTTCTGTGACACGTTTAGCTTATGAAAGCTATTCTGTCCTCTCCTTCATGCCTCAACCAAGGCCTTGGCTTTCTACGCTGTTCTCAGGCAGCCAGCCGACCAGAAGACGGGATCAAACACTGGAGGAGGAGATCTCAGCGACTGGAGTCAGATGCTCTTTCATCTCTCCTCTGCCATGCCAGCACACACTCTAATGCTTCATTTTCCCCACGCACAGGGGAGGGAGTCTCCACAAAGAGAGCTTTCGAAGCGAACTCTCTCTGTGTCTATCGCTCTTTTTCAATTCTGCTTTAACTGGCTCATCCCTGATAGAAATACAGATCAAAATAGACTTAGTTATGCGCTCCAATTTTATATGCATCTCTTCCCCCTGATGCGGAAAAGAGTAAATATGTGTTTATTTCTCATTTTCCTCTCAAGAGGGTCCAGAGCTCTTGCACACTGCAATTCCACTGAATGGTTTTGTCTGAATGGACTATTGAGGAAATGAGGCTACAGTCATTTATTTTCTTTTTTTTTGGAGCGATATTTAGAACATATAGAATTAGCAGCTACGTGAGTTATGTGTCAATAGAAATGGGATTAGATTAATTGGTTTCCAAAGTGTTGTTTTTGGGTTTTTTGTTTCTTTTATGCCCCCCCCCCCCCATCTGCTGTGGATAATAACCACTTCCAAGGTCACCTGAATGAAGTGTTTCTGTATGTGTAAAGGTCAGCCTCTCTTTACCCACTCAAGTAGTGCTCGCCTCCCACTGCTATCCATTTCACAGGCTTTCAGAAATGAAGCTGAGAGAAAAACCTATGTACTCATTCCTCTGCTTCTGAAGTCTTTATGTATAGAGATATTATGTATTTGGTGTGTCTTAATGGAAATCTATTAACCATGGGGGACCAAAAGGAAAGCAATAACGACTGAGATTAAAACTGTAAAGAAAAATCTGAACACCCAGGCTAATAAAACAAACCTTCTGAGATGAAAGAATCACAGAAATATGAGAATGTCCCATTTACTGCTCCTTATTAGGATAAATACCAATCATTTACATCATATAGATGTACACTGGAGTAATAAGGCAAGCAAATTTCTGGATATCAAATTGCCTTCAGTAAATTTAGCCTGAGTTTGCTATTTCAGATCTGCAGACGTACTGGATTAAATTATGCTGAATTAGCAGCCAAGAAGAAGATGTGTAAAATTTGAATGTTCAATCAAAATGGAAAGTATCTTTCAGTTGGAGAAATTTGTCCGGGAAAATGAAAGAATGAATGTTAAACCAGAGAGGGAGAGAGAGAGCGATATCAGGAGGGAAAAAAATACAAATTTCCAACCCCTCAGTTGCACGATGTCATTTGATCCGCTCTATTGAAATTATGCATTCATATCCTGACAGGCTCGACTAAAGGACACTTCGGGGGCTCTCGGTGATATCAATTAAAGACATATGAAGCAACTCTTTCACTTTACTAAGCCTCTAGAGAGTCTGGCTGACTCTTGTGCACCTCTCAGCGCCGGTCTCTGACCTGTGGCCTTGGATTCCAAAATATCTGAGAATACATGAAAATCACAGTTTATTGAGAGCCCAACCTTGTGTCAGAACCGAACAGTGACTGTCCACCTTTTATAAAGTCTCTGATTAAACTGCAGAATATTCCTTGTGCTAAAGGAACAGGAAAACAAACCACGAGGGAGCGGGAATGAAACCTGCTATAAAGATGGAAATCTCTAAAAGAGGCTTTCCGGTGAAGCAATTCTAATATATACACTTGGTCAAAATGATGTCAGGTATACTGATAGTGGCTGACAGAAGAATTGTGAAAGGTCACTATATTGCCATTAGTAACCTACACTAGTAGAAAATATATTACCTCTATAGATGTGTGTCAAAAAATATCTTTCAGCAGCTCCATTTCATATCAGCAAGTAGCCTTTCCTCTTTGTTCCCTGGTGTTCACAGATGCCTGTCACGTCACTGTGAAAAGACAAGAGAAAGGGAGAGCATGACACAGATGCATCCCCCCTGACTGAGAGACAGGCAGACTGAGAGGTGTAGCTGATCCCCAAGAAGCACTGCAGGCTTAATATCCCCTCTATATCCTCTCCTTGTGCCGTCTGGTGCCACGAGGCTCGGGTCTGACGTCAGTGTTATTTCTGTCCATCTCTTGGTCAGGGAGGGGTCATCATCTCAAATGCATTATTCACACCGGCAGCATCAACCTAGACAGATCTTATCTCAACAGGGCAAAGCAGCCATCGCCCCCTGGCACACCGGCTGCATAAACACAAAAGGCTCTGACTTCACTGTTTCCCACAAATACTCACATAAGGGATTCTTAAGAAAAGAAAGGACTTGTGGGAAACATAGGCTCTTTTTAGTTGTGATATCCTAAATGGAGCTACAAACAATGTCAGGTTATTCAGCAGTGGGTTTCAGACTGGTGTTTTGAATGTCAACAGCCTTTGTGCTGCACACCTTGTTAGATAAGCGCTCTTTTTTTCAGCAAATCCATGAAATGCTGAACCACACATGCACATATTTAATGAATACAGAATGAAAACACATTATTTTAATTCTGCAATCAAATGCAATTGGCATTTAGAGTAGTGTTGGAAAATGACCCCTAATCTCTTGTTTTGTCTGTGTGTTCATTGTTAATCAATGCATGCTTGATTGTTAAGTTATTTTATTATCTGTACTTTCTTCTCTTGATGATAGTGTACAGCCTGTCACATCAGTGACCGAGGAAAAAGTGCAGCGACATTTTCTGATGTTTAAAGGGAACTTAGACAAGTACTGAGCTGATTACTGAGGTGAAAGATCCACGGTTCAGTCCTGGAAGGAGAAAAAAAAATCATTTTGGGGTGAATGTGCCAAATCAAACATGCCAAGCTGCACCTTGTGAATAAGAGAACTGCTGAAAGTGGCGTTTTTGTGGTATTGACACATGTTCTATTGAGAAATTATTGATGTTGATTCATATTGTCACAAAATTACTTGTTTTCAGCTGGAGTTTGAGATCCGGAGAGACAGAAGCAGACTGCTATCTTCTCTCTTAGATCTCGCTGTTTCCTTCTCAAACATAATAGATCTGTAGCAATGCTCAGTGGAAGGCCGAGTCAGAGGTAAGTTAGTTAAAGTGGCGGATCTCAGTGCTTTTTTTATATTTATATATCAGCATCATCCACTATATGAACATCATTGATCACTGGTATACCATATATCACACTCTTAAATTGATCTGGGCTTATTTCTACATCAGGCAGTCAAAGAACATTATTAGCAATCATTTGAGGCCTACGTCTGGCAGTCAGATAAAAAATAATAATTCATCTTTTACATCAGCTTGTGCCTTCTGCTCCGGGGGGAATTATCAAGTTCTACAGCTGCTGAACGCTTCACTGTGTTCATGTTCAATGTTTCATGTAGTGTCTTTTTTGCTGCTTTTAAGCCAAAAACATCTTCCTGATATATCTGTCATAGTTCCTGGTCTTTAAACCACACAAAGCAAAAAGCTAGAAGACATTACTGTACTATACAGCAGTAATTCACTGGGAGTTCATTGGCTTATTAAAAAGTACATGTGGCCTGATTAGTCTCAAAATACTTTTAACAACAGTTCCTTTTTGGTCTCCATTTATGTCAGTATAGCAGGTCTGTAAAGTCCTGTGTAGTTTTTTCATCTTTTTAATGCCGGTCCATCTACCGGCATGTGAGCTGCTCACTACAAGACCCCCCACCACTCTGTCAGGCAAAGCCCAACGACTTCCTCCTGCACGCTTTCATGTGACTCACTGCACTAGTGTCTGAGATCTGTTCAAAGACCATGATCTAAAACAGTCCTTTTTTTGTCTTTCTTCTAATATAATGAAGACAATAGTCTCCATCATTACCATCAGCACAATATTACATTTTAGTGAATACATTTATTTCTGATTTCTGGCTTTTAAAGTGCAGTTTTTTGTGTGTCCTAAACAGAATGGAAATGACTCTTTTTCAGATTTCATGTAATAGTAATTCCTCCCCTCATCCCTACCTATGATCCTTAGCTTATTGTATATATACACAATTGTGGGGCTGAGAAGAAAGGATGATTCTTCATGTATTCGGCAGCCATCTGCTGCCTCCTTTAACACCATCATTGAAATAGTATTTTTTTATGATTCAGGATGGTGACCTGCATTTAGCCAGAAATCCCAGGTCTTATTGAGCAATGAACAAGGAACCATCAAAAGTCACTGGCGGACTCACTCATAGCTGTGTGGTGTGTATGTGGTGTGTATGGCCAGACTTTATGTGTGTATTCTTCAGCCAGTGTGAATTTTTTTTTTCTCAGTGTCTCCTCTTTTCCATGGTAAAACTCAGCTCTGATATGCAAATAAAACATTTCAAACAATTCATGATTATGTTGAGGTGAATATGAGTGTACAATTGTAGCAGTGAATAGCTTTACCTGTACATGAGTGAGTTTCATCAGAACCTTGTTTCCCCCGGTTTTTATTTTTATTTTATTAATTTTTTATTTTCCCTGGTCAGCTCTGCTCCACTCCTCTTTGTTTCCCTCTGTCTGTATGACACACGGCCTGAGAGTAAATGTAACTTTGTGTTTTTGTCATTCAAATCACTATCTTAATTGCTTTCTATTGCTTTGATGGCCTGAGGGCGGCTAGCTAGTGAACATAGTGACCATTTTTTTCTTTTCTTTTTTTCCAAGGCTTCTCTGTCTGTTCTTTTTTAAAATTAGACAATAATACAATCGATCCCTTCACCACGAGCTCTAAACACATCAGTGCGTGCACACACATATACACCTTTAGCAATTGTTGAAACTAATTAAGAGTTTATGCATTGGAATAATTGTGTGCAAAGTAATTTTTCTCTGGTAATTGGGACTGGCTGGTGAGCTCCAACCATTTTTCCTTCATATTTTATCTTCAAATAAATCAAACCTCTCCTTTTTTTCAAGACTACGGGAACTCTGACATCATTAACCCGTATGCAAAACATTGATCAAAGCAAAACTATTTTCTTCTTTATCTTCATATTATCCATTTTAATATGTCATAATTTATGAATTCATAAGGTATGCTTTAACATTATAAAATTTGGTTTTATTTGATTTAATCTTTTATAAAAGTATCTCTTCCCCTTTGTAGATATTCAGAATGTACATGCTGTATTCTGCCTTTTTCCTGCCTCCCAAGTTATTGAAATTACTGACCTTTAAGACTTTAAGTATGATGTATTTCTTTATTTGAATTAGTGGCTTGTGCCATAATGGACTGCTACAGTCACTGAATGTTCTGCATACCAACACTAGCATGGAACAAGAAAAGTGAAGGCCAAAAGTAAAAGTTCTACCAATTGGCTTTTGACATTGTTCCCCTATTAACACAAACCATTCCAGGTACAACCTCTGCCAAATACTGTTCAAGGCTTTTATCAAAGCACACAATCGATCCTTTGAAGAATTTTAAATATGATGTTTTGTTTCCTCATAACTCCAAACGTCCTGTTTCATAGTTGTAATGTTTTGGGTATTGTTTGGTATGTACACTCCCCTCCAAAGGAGGCCATTCCCTTTATTTGACCTTTTGTCAGAAGCCACCCATTTTTTTGTGAGCAAAAGTTTTGGAGCATGTGGCTGACAGGTGTGTTTTGTTGTCCAGGTGTGTCACACTGATTATTCAAGCAATAAATAGCACTGAATGTCTACACTCAGTTTCAGATTTGCCTGTGCACACCGTGCACCATACGAGAAGTAACCAACAGAGGGCTGTCCATGGGTGAAAAACAAGCAATTGTGAAGCTGAGAGGAGACAGAAAGTTAATCACAGCCATTGCAACAACACCGGCCACAGACAGTGCAAGAAGGCGTCACTGCTGTACTCAATAAAAGATGTCAAACTGGTAGTCCAAGGAAAACATCAGCAGTGGATGACAGAAACATTGTAAGTGCTGTAAAGAAAGACCCTAAAACAGCCGTTTGTGACATCAGCAACAACCCCCAGAGGGCAGGAATGAAGGTATCACAATCTACTGTTTGCTGAAGACTTCTAAACACAAGTACAGAGACTTCACCAGAAGATGCAAACCACTAATTAGCAAAAATAACAGGAAGGCCAGTTTTATGGACAGATGAGACAAAGATTAACCTTTACCAGTGAAAAGGTTAAAGTTTGGAGAACAAAAGGACCAGCTCAAGATCCCAAATATATAAACACTTCCTTCCATATATATATATATAAATATATTTTCTCTACATAGAGTGACACAAAAAGATAATATATAAGTGATAATTATTTCTTAAACTCCTGATGACATATTCCAGAACCTCATTTATCAGTGAAACTGAAAATGAATGCGGCCTATGTGATTGCTTTGGCCACTGTGCTCACAGCTTGTCTCCACTGCTCCACAGTGAAAACGAATGCCCACTTCAACATCCAGCAGAGAAATGTTGGCATTCATCTGCTATCCAGTGCTATTCAATATTCAGTTATGCTTGTTATTGTGTTACAAACATTGTCTAGTCGTTGGGCATGTAGTCTGATGTGTGTTTTTACAGCTTTTTTCCTTCAATTTTCTGATGTGTAGTGCAGTGAGACGAAACAAAATATTACAGCTAAAGTAAAAAGATACAAATGCAAGATGACTGTATCACAATGATAGACAACTTCTAAATGTCACATACCAAATACATTTAATCTCTTGGGTAAAAAAATGCAGATTAGTGCATCCGTTAGTGTTCTTTTTACATATATATTATAACTTTGTCATCACATTCAGGTCCCATTGTGCTAAAGCACTTATTTGACCCATTCTTTGCAGTCACAGAATTTTTTTTTCTCTAATCATAATCTCTGTCTATTGTTTCTGGCTTTCACAAAATGCAGATTATTTCCACATATATGCATCTATACTAATAACAGCTCTTGGTGGCTCTACAAACATGTGTAGATACGGCAGCTAAAGAGACCGTTGATGCTACGAGTTTTCTGTGCTCTGCTGTAGTCTGCACTGTTTCCAGCCGACGCCTGTGTGTTTTCATCTCTCAGCAGACCGCATTCAAATTGGATGCAATATAATGTAAATAAGCCAGAATGCAGCTACAGTGCGAGCGTCCAAGGCCAGGAAGCCTGGCAGGCACTGACTGGAAAGGGAGGCTGGACAAAGGAACATAAAGGCCCAAACACAAAGGCAAATCAGGCATGAAAGGGAAGAGCCACAACAGCTGACATTATTTGCACAGTAATTGGTTGTTTTTGTCTCCATCAAATGCGACCTGTTAAAGAATGCATTCGAAATAAAATAGAAATAAGGGCGCCCCAACTCTTTGGCACTAAAAAAGAGATTGCTCTGCATGCGCCCCCCCCCCCCCCCGTTTTTTTATGGCTTCCTTAATTAACCCCATTTTGCAGAAGAGATATTCATCTAAGCGTACAGAGCTGATTTAATGCCCCTTGCTTTGCACTGCTGGAATCACACTGGAAGTTTGGGGGGTGGGGGCAGGGGTGGGGTTCCCCATTGAATACATTCAGGGAATCTCGGTAAAAAAAATTTAAGGCAACGTTGCATTCATGCTTTTGAGCTGTTAGACGTTATTTGACATGTCGTCTGGTGTTTAGCGTTTATTTTGAAGCAATTGCTTCTGAAGGCAGGGTGGAAGGGATTTCATTAGTTCCCTTGCCCCTGTCTCACAGCAAACATTTTACCTGGACTCATTAAGCATCAGACATGACACTTCAGAGAGACTGCTCTGCCAGCATTCAGGCTGTTACTATGCCAAGGTCTGCCCTCTTGGAAAAACCTGCCAAAGCTGAGAGCGTCGTTTCCCTTGTGCCTGAATTGTTTTCTTCCCCTTTTTTGGTGGTGCACATTTGTCTTTAAACTGAGGATTTGGTTGAGGCAATGGCAATGCAGGGTTACCTGGTTATTTCAAGCGAGCACAAACGCTGAGCCATTACAATTTTCTGCATTGCTTTGATAAATATCTGAAGGGTTCAAATGGTTTAAAATCCATTTTCTTTCTGTTTCACCCTCAAGGATTTTCCACCTTTAAATAGACTTCAGATGCACTTGTGGTCTTGATTCAAGTGGTCTGCAATCAGTCAATATTTATGAACATACAGGGCCGTGGGATTATGGTAAAAACACACAAATATCCCATGGGGCTGCTCTCTATCCTGAATTATACATTTAGACACTCATGATGTTCCATATCAGCTCTGACATACGAATTTTATGAAATTAACTCGTGTGTTCGGGTGAACAGATATTTTCTCATGTTTTGAGCATCTCTGAAATATTTGGACTTCAGTGATTATTTGGCTCTCTTGTATAGAAGAAACTTTGAAAAGCATAGTCTGAATTGCAAATGAAATACATTTCTATTCCAGTTCCACAGTTTCTTTTTATAATGTTATTTTTTCAATCAGACAAAAGGGCCCGCAATAGAAGGAGGAGAGTAGAAGGAGCAACAACAATAACAGCAGGCTATAATTTACTATATGATGGAAACCCTCCTTAGGGGGTTCTGCCCTTTTAGAGGTTGCCCTACAGAATGCGCACTGATGGATTATGTTAAGATTTTGAATGTTTTACAATGATCTGTGGGTAGAAAATTATGCATTTTCAAGAAATCATGAGAAAGGGTAGCAAACAATATTAAATGCATAATGAGTGTGTAATAATTAAGTCAGGCCTGACTGAAAACGATGACATTCATATACTTGCCTATAGGTAAACCTATATATTATGCACCATCATTTCTGCAGTGTTTCTTTCCTGCTGTATTCAGCCACAGACCAAACTTTGACACTGTGTGGCTTTAGGCAGTCGGAGTGGTAGTAGACAAGCAGGGAGGGGATGGGGGGGTGGGGGCTTCATCATGTCTCACTTCAGCCTCCCAGTGCCCTCTGGCGGTCGTCAGAGCAGGCGGTACCCCAACCAACTCCTCATATCTTCCTCAGCTAGTCTCTCCATTAATAGCTTAGTGCTGCTCCAGCTCCATTGTTATTCCTGCCTGGCTGCATCCTGCACTAAGGATGTTGCATGTTTATCAGACCAGAAATATTGTGCATCTCTGCCCTGTGAGAATGAATGCGGAAAGAACAAGTCTTCCGACTCCAGATGTCTTCCTCTCGTGTTCTATAACTCTGTCTTGAGCAATCCCTTTGACCTTTTCTCTCCATCACTCTAAATGGCTGGATCATTTAGGCCAAAGATTTGCACTCGTGGGCCAGACACATGGTTTAAAAGATTCTAGTGATTCTTCTAGATCTGGTGGAGATGGTGCCTTTGAAAGCGACTTTGAGAGTGGATTAATTTGTCAGTTAAAGCGCTGACTTGCAAAATACGGCACACAGATCTATCGGTCCTTTACTTTGTGATATGCTGCTTTATGCTGAAATTGATTACTCGCATGTCAACCACACACACACACACACACATACACACACACACACACACACACACACATCACACACACAAACACTTTGAACTTGTGAAGTCAGCTTTGTTTAAAACCACAAAGGATTTGGATAAGCAATTGTCATTGAGTCTGAGTAATAAGGACACTATATCATCTGAATTCAAATGGCCAGCTCGCCCTAATGACTTGTTACTTTTCCAGGAATTCAAACTCATGAAAATCGGCACATAGTTCATTAAAAAAACATTTCCTCTCACCTCAACGTGAATCAACATATTTCTTTTAGTAAATATTAAATAAATAAAATTATATCACATGCATTATATGTTTCTCAGTGGCAATTTTATCAAGAAATAAGGGAATCAATGAAAGCATTTATTCTTCTTCAGACTCTATTCTGTTTTGGTTTTAAGAATAAAAACAGTGTATCACCTGTACAGTACCAGGTGTGAAACAATCTGACATGTTGCTTTCAATTTTATTTATACATGGCCAAACCACAAGTCACCTCAAGGTACTTTATATTGCAAGGTAAAGTCCATGTAATAATTACAGAGAAAACAGAAAACCCAGCAATCAAAACAGCCCCTGTGAGCAAGCACTTTGCAATAGTGGGAAGGAAAAACTCCCTTTTAACAGGAAGAGCAGAACCATGCTCAGGGAATGGCTGTCATCTGCCATGACCAGTTGTGTGTGTGTAGGTGGGGGTGGGGGGTGGGGGGGGGGCAGGATAAAAAGATTTGCTGTAGAAGAGAAGAGTTCTGTGCTTTGCATTCAGTGAATAGGGAAAAAAGTGTTATGTGCCCCCAAAAAACAGTTCATTTTCTAAGGACAGGAATAGCTGAGCCTCTTATCTGAAATCTAAAAAGTTTGTTGAAAAGATTGAACAGCTTGAAAAGGTTTCAATCATAGTTCTAAGCTGTTAAGAAGGTTTATTTTTGGGAAAACTGTAATTTTGATTGATGTGTTTATCACAGGGCTGTTTTCTCTGTTTAAGCTCCGACATGAAGAAGACACTGGAACTGTTTTTTCTGGGTTGGTAGACACATACTGTGGATAACATTGTGTGTGAGTGCTCTCTATAGACAATGTGAGGAATTGCAACAGGGACCCGTTTATTTGATTCCTGATGTCGGTGCAGTTTGTTGTGTGAATAATTAAATGGCTACATTTAGATCTGGTAGATCTGGATTACCCTGTTTACAGTGGTTCCATGGAAGAACAAGTGTCACATGGCAGGCCAGGACATCAGGCAAAGAGAAGCCTTTCAATTTCCAAAATAAAAGACTGTGCAGACTGAAACACTCTCTCTGTGCAGTTTAATATGCATTTATATTGTTTGGTATTTATTTTTTTAAGTTGTGTTTTTCACTAAAAATAAGTTTAAAAATATCTACCATCTAAACTCAAAGCATCATTGGCTTGAACATATTTAAAATGTAATATCATATAATTGCAACATTACTGTTATTTCTATCCAACTTAAGATAAAATAAATTTGTAAAGATGCTTTGGCACTTCATACTGAATTACAGATACCACGGTATTACAGGTTCAGCCAGCCAACAAAAAAAACCAAGCCTGAACCCTGGACCCCTACGCTATCTATCTCTGCAAACGTAGCTCTCTGAATGATTACCTACAGTACCCTGTAATGCCAAATTTTTACACAAGTAGGAGTGGTTTCTGTCAGATTTTGCAGGTGATGGGGTAATATTTACATAGTTACTAATTTACCTGTGCTTTAACATTTGTCCACAGTATATACTGTAGAGGTGGACACAGCAGGAACAGACATCTCTCTGCTGTTAAGGACGCAAACCAAAAGGTGAGTTCTCAAGGCTTCAAACAAAGCTTCAGCAATTCGCAAGTCTCAGAAGAAACTGACCAGCTAATCCATTGAAGACAAAGCAGCCTGACATCATGGTATAGATGTACGATCACTGTCATGTGTTTTCGTCCCTTGAAGAAGGAGCTACTACACAGTACCTTTTAATATTTTGGTTTTTAAGATATGTTTAGTGATAGAAGTCATAATTAATCAATAATCTTAGTAAAACTAATTCTTCTGTCATTTTTCTCTTCAGGAGTCTTCATCTCCTGTTGATGGTAGAAATCTGAAAGGAGTTTTTCCAACATGCAGGCTGTAGCCAACTTTCTAAATGTATTCAACACTGAGGCCAGCGGGATATCTGTGACACTCAGCCTCTTCCTCATTTTTCTTGGTCTCCTGTACTGGTGAGTAAACAAATGTCACTAGGCTTATTTGTGATACTTTTTGTAGTGGAGATGAGGCCACTTATACAATCTGCTAGTGCCATAAAGCACATGCACTGACATTTTATAGGGAATCTGGGTTGAAGTTTGATCTGTGATCTTGATTGCATTTGATGCTAATTCTTTTCATCCAAAACGCAATTTTAAAAATGCACATTTCCACACCTGTAGGTATTCGGTGTACCCCTACTCAGTCCTCTCACGATGTGGCATCAAACATCCAAAGCCAGTACCTTTCTTTGGCAGCTTATTCATGTTTCAGCAGGTAAGACGCAATGTAACAAAGACTAGAATTATCTCCAACATTTGATTAATTTAGCATCAAACTGAGATGAAGCTCTTGTTCTGACTTTTGGTCATAATTTAAAGGCTGTCAGCTGGAATTTATAGCTTTATAGCTTTTATAAAGTCATGTGTGTAATAAGGCACCATGCTGTTTCTTTTTTTTTTTATGACTTGAACTTTATTGATTTTCTAACAGACAGATTCCAAAATTCCACACTTTACAATTTAGCATCAGTTAAACAATGGTTAGTCCTTGTGGATTCTTCAAGCCAATACAGTTAGCAGAAGTTACTTGAAACGAACATAATAATAATAATAAACATAAATAATTAAAATAAAGTAAAAAAAATAAAAATAAAAATAATGACAAGACGCTTAAACAGCAAATGATCATTGGCACCATGCTGTTTCAGTTTAAATTATTTGTCTACAATGTGGATATTTTCTCACTGGTGTCATTTTATTAAAACATTCTTTTCAGGGTTTTTTCAAACCTCTGAACGACCTCATAAAAACACATGGTAAAGTATGTGGGTAAGTAAAAATAGGTCCTAATGCTGAAATAACACTACAGTGTAAAATGAGATGAATACTGTCAGCATTGGGGTTCTTTGTTTTGATTTGGACTCCACTCATATGCTATACATGTCATGGGTCATGGGTCTTTTACCCAGTATTTTGTGTTTTGTTCTAAAGTTGTCTTATCATTGATATTCTTCGGTGTTTCTGAGTTTCTGTATATGTTTTGAGTCTTGTTCTTAGTTGTAGTTATTGCATGTAGTTCTTCCTGTATGTCCTTGTGTCCCAATGCCTATTTTATCCCTCTGTGTCCTAGTTCCTTGTTTTGTGTGTTTTTCCATTTAGTTTTGCTCCTCATGTTCTGTTACATCCACATTTGTTTACTGGTCACTCACTTAATTATCTCCACCTGTTCCTGTTGTGTATTTAAGTCCTGGGTTTCCTCTAGCACTTGCCACATTGTTTGTTGTCATCAGCCTTCCTCTGTGTATTTGTCTGATTTCTCTCCTTCTAGTTAGTGCTCCTAGTGTATTTTGTTCCTGGTCTGCTCCTTGTCTATAATTTCGTTTCCAACAATGAAGCTGTACTTTTGAGTTTACCTGCCCAGAGTTTGCATTTTGGGGTCCTATGCTGTTTACCGCACATCATTACAGTACGTGACAATATATGGTATATTTCAGGTATTATTTGGGCCGCACACCAGTCGTGGTGGTAGCAGACCCTGATATGCTCAGACAAGTGATGGTCAAGGACTTCAGTAGTTTCCCTAACAGAAAGGTGAGGACATTATGCCGACCATAGATGGTCATTCCTGATTCTCAGTGTTGCTGATGGGGTATTATAGATTTTTCCCCCTGCGCTCTTGTGTTTCTCTGTGCAGAGATTTGTCTTTGCCAAAAAGCCTATTACCGATTGTTTGCTCCAGTTGAGGAACGAACGGTGGAAGCGAGTACGGAGCGTCCTGACCCCATCTTTCAGTTCTGCCAAGATGAAAAAAGTGAGAAATAAAGTTCTCGTTAACTGGGTCAAGACAAATAAGATTCCAAGACATCCATTTATATACACAGCCGTTTAACACAGCCAAAGTTATATGCATAATATCTGCACCAGGAGACTGAGGAATTCAATCCATTGACTCAAGCTGAATTCAATCAGCAATCGTTTTGTAAAATATTGACAATTAAGTTCATCCGTGCTTTTGAACAATATCAAATTTCAAGGTTCGGGGGAAGCATTATGTCTTCTTGTCACAGGTCCAAGCTTGCAGATCTGGCATCTTGGAGTTAGATGACTCAGTACTTCTGGATTATTGCAAGCCCACTGGCACAGGTCAAGGGTCCTGAGTCTAGAAGGTTCCTAAGATGATTCAGCACCATCTTGGCCTCATATTGTGGTCCTGCAGGGCGTATGTTGCACAGCAGGGGCTACAAGTGGTGCCAAAGGGCAAGACCTGCCACTCAAGGGTTTTTGGATGTTCTTGAACATTGGCACCTCAGTAGAGAATGCTCTTCATTAATTGCAGTGGGATGTTCACAGAACTTTACCATGATCACCAACAAGGGGGCATCTAGGGTGGGCCCCAGCATAAGATAGTCAGAGTCTGACCGAGGTGCTGGTGAGAGCAGTTAGCAACAATGCAGTCCTTACCATTGTGTGTGACAAGGTGATGAGGCACATACCAAACAGAGCTACAGCCAGTTTTGAGTAAGTAGCTTCTCTAACCTAAGAGGGATGGTGTCCAACTGCCAGAGACTTTCAACATGTTGGAGTAGCTTGTCCATTTGTGGTGGTGATGACCTGAACAGGCACTGGGTAGAGCGGTTTGGCCGACAGTCAGCTAGGTTGGATATTGGAGGATCCATCTAAAGGGTGATGTGCCTGCCACATGACCACCAGGTGGACCACGTCTAGCTGGCGCAAAGGCTGATCAGATCCTATGGGAAGGAAAGGTTTGGCGAATAGAGTAGGTAGGGGGATGCCATGCAGATGTTAGAACTTGTGTAGGTGGTCAACAGTGGAAGGAATGTTGAGCTAGCCTGAGGTGATTAGTGGTGAAGGCATTGTTGATTCTATAGCTGGTTTGCAGATTGATGGCAGGGGAGACCCAGAATGACATCATGTATCCGTGGAGGACCTGGGTATCTTGATGGGTGGTGAGCAGGGGGAGGTCTTCGGGAACACCCTTAAGGCCAAGGACCCAGCTGCATTTGACAGAAGCACGGTGATCTCAGACCAGTCATACAAAATGGCAAAGATGACTATGGCTCTAGCCCCATACTGCACAATTACTGGAACAACTTTCAACATGACCCAATTCCCTAACCCAAGGCAGATGAGGTAGATGGCCTCAGAAGCATAAACGGTTAGGCAACTCTATTCTCTACTGGCTACCTCCTTGTTGCCCTGCTCTGATCTGGTATTTACATCATGGACAGCTACTGTAGGAGATGTTTCCCATGACAGAGGTGGCAGGGTTTCTCAGGTGCACTGAGCCGCGTGATGAGTCTGGAAGCACCACCAACATCATCACTTCACTTGAATCCACTCTTTGAGCTCAGCTTGGGACATTGACCATGATAATGCTCTGTGCTTTCACACTAGGCACAATAAATCCTGCTCATGGGTGAAGTCTCCTTGTGTGGTAAGGAGACAGTATTTGCTGGCTCTCTGGCACTATGTAGGATTGTCACTGTGTGCTTACCACTCTATCATTGGGCCATGCCTTTCCTTTCTGCTTTCGGCAGGGTGAATGGAGGTTATGTTTTCACTACTGTTCGTTTATCTGTTAGCAGCATAACTCAAAAATTGAAATTTTATGGAAATAATAAATAAAATTTGGGGTGGGAGATACATGCAGTCTACTGAGTACCTTTCAAGTTTGCATCTGTCATTACAGATGGTTCCACTCATCAACACAGCCTCTAATGACCTGATGAAGAATTTAAATGTCTATGCTGATTCGGGAGAGGCTTTTGACATCCACAGGTAAGTACAACAACAACAATAAGCAAAGGTTGAAAGAATCACTTTTGTATTTTTCTGTTGTCACTCATATTCTTCTTTGTATATGTTTTCTTGCAGATACTTTGGCTGCTTTACCATGGATGTTATTGCCAGTGTGGCATTTGCAACTCAGGTGGACTCACAGAACAACCCAGATGACCCATTTGTCCAACATGCTCAGATGGCCTTCACTTTGTCTTTCTTCAGGCCCATTTTGCTACTTTTTTGTCAGTAATTGTTATATCTTCATTGAATTTGGGAGAATTATATAGTACATTAAAAGGATAACAAAGTGTATATGTACTCATCATCAGTTTTACAAGGATAAGCATATTTTATGTATTATTTAAACTTTTTTTCAGGATTTTGCTCACGCCTGTGTCTATTGTTGGTATTTGTCAATGGAAATTTCAAATTTATTTATATGGCACATTTTAACAACCAGAGTGCACCAAAGTGCTTCACAGGCAACAAAAATACCATATATAGAAAACAAAACAAAGACAACAAACAATCAAAAATCCAGTCAAAATATCTAAATAAATACAAGATGTCAAAAGTAGCTTGAATTAAAAACAGTCTCAAGAATTGGTCTCGAGCAAACTTAATTGTAAAAATCACATACACTTGTGTGTCCGGGCAGTTCTAATATGAAATGGTAAGGCATTCCAGAGACTCAGCACAACAACTGAAAAAGTGCTAAAATCTTTTTTAAAAAAATTAATAAAATCTTAAATTTATTCCTAAAATTGACAGGAAGCCAGCGAAGTTCAATTCTATTGTATTCTATTTATAAAGCGCCAAATCACAACAAACAGTCATCACAAGGCACTTTATATTGTAAGGTAAAGACCCTACAATAATTATAGAGAATCCCCAACAGTCAAAACAACCCCCTATGAGCAAGCACTTGGCGACAGCAGGAAGGAAAAAAACCCATTTAACAGGAAGAAACCTCCAGCAGAATCAGGGAGGGGCAGTCATCCGGTTGGGGCCGAGGAGAGAGAGACGGGACAAAAGACGTGTTGTGGCAGAGAGACAGAGCTTAACGACGACCAATGATTAAACGCAACGTGGGGTATAAACAGAGTAAAAAGAAGGGAATGAAGCTAAAACTGGAGAAATATGCTCATGCTTTCTCATTCCTGTTAAAAGTTAAGCAGCAGCTTTTTGGACCATTTAAGCAGACAAAGAAATAACTTTGGTAATCCCACACACAAACAATTACAATGATCCACTCTTGTCATGATAAGAGTATGTATGACTATTTAAAAGTCATTATAAGAAATATGGGGCTTTACTTTAGCAAACAATCTCAAATGGGGAAAAAAACCCTCATGCGTAACCAAGTCTTTAGGTCATTTAAACTGTTTAACAAAATCCAGTCCTCCCAATTCATTGCAGATTTCATAGGAAAATAAGTCTGAATGTCATCAGAAAACAATAAAAGTTTACAGCAGGAGTAAAATATATAAAGAGAACAGTAAAGGCCCCAAAAGAGATCTTTGAGGCACACCCCTGGAGAGGGGCTACAGAAGTAGAATATTCACCCATATTTACAGATTAACTTCTGTCACTCAGATAGGATTTAAACCCATCAAGTGCTATGCCTCAAATGGCCATACACTGTTCAAGATGAGAGAGAAGAATTGAATGGTTGACAGTGTCAAAAGCTGCTGTTAAACCTAAAAGCACCAACACAACAGGGCTTCCTGAATCAACCGCTCAGAAAAATTCACGAACTCTTAAAAAGGCAGTTTCAGTGCTATGTTGAGACTTGAAACCAGAAATTTTTCATAAATGTCAAAGATTTATAGTTGGTTGAAAATACATTTCTCCAAGGCCAGAAATTTGATATTGATGCCACATGTGGCTGTGTGGGAAGAAGGGATGGAACCAAATGCAGGACGTAAGACAGAGCTAAACTCTAACTGCTTTATTGTAAGAGACTCAGATAAAACAAACAAAAATGCAAAATGGAAATCTCAACCAAAGATACACAAAAGGGGAAACACTAAATGCTAACTGGGGACCACAGAGATCAGGGGGCAAGCACAGATGACAGCATAGCAAAGACCAGCAACAAAAAAAAAGTGAGTGCTTAAATACACACACTAGGTAATCAGGGCAAGTGGAAACAGCAGGGAAACACAGGTGAAAAAAATAGTACTAATAACACAGAGGAAGCTAAACTAAACAACGCACAGGGAACATGGGACTGTCAAAATAAAACAGGAAGTAACTAAACATGGTACATGCAGACTTAACACATAACAGGACTGGCACACAGAGGAAACTAAACAGGGGTCGAGACATGACACAGAAACACAAAAACCCTTTTCCATTGTCTCTGCCTGTCTGCAGTCACAGCTGAGCACGAGTATCCTCACTCAGCCAAGGTTCAGAACACGCTTTAGATCGTTTCTTTCTCAGATGAGCATTTCTCTAAAGATTTGTGTTTCTGTCTTCAGTGGCTTTTCCCTTCCTCTTGGAACCTCTGTCACGGTTCATACCCAACAAACAACAGGACAAGATGAATAATTTCTTTATTAACACCATTCAGAAGATCATCAAACAGAGAGATGAGCAGCCTCCGGAGCAGGTCAATCTCAGACCTTTAACATTCCTAAAAAATCAATTTCCATGTGTAATGGCTTTGAAAGGGCATTTTCCCTTCATTTTTATTTATTCATTTATTATTTTTTACATGTAGAGGCGTCGAGACTTCCTTCAGCTGATGTTAGATGCTCGAACTACCAGGGAGTTTGTGTCTTTGGAGCACTTTGACACATCAAACGATGCTGATGAGATCGATCACAGGAACCAGCAGACCCAGCCTTCAGTCGTGATTCAGGACAATAACGGTCCCCATCCACAGGAGTCGTCTGTCCGGCGTCCACAGAAAAAGATGTTGACTGAGGATGATATTACAGGTCAGGCTTTCGTCTTCCTCCTGGCTGGCTATGAAACCAGCAGCAGCACATTAGCCTTCACCTGCTACCTCCTGGCCCTCCACCCTGAATGTCAACTCAAAGTACAGGCAGAGGTGGATGATTTCTACACTAGATATGTGAGTAGTTTACATTGTGGTGTGTTTTTTTTTTATCTTTTTACCTGTAAGTAGCTGTGGGCCATTATTGAATTTTGTCATGCTGCTTGTTTTTGTAGGAGTCACCAGATTACACAAACGTCCAGGAGCTGAAGTATTTGGACATGGTTATATGTGAAGCCTTACGCCTCTACCCTCCTGGATTCAGGTAAAGAAGGATGTGAATTGGGAATTAAAGCTGGCCACAGTGGGGAGTGGTATAATGCGACCCACCCAAACCTGCTGGAAAAACTTCAAAATTGGCCTTTTGTTAGCATTCATTAGCTTATCATGGGGTAGCTGTAATGTTATAATCAGGGAAAACCTTTTCAGTGACTATCATCACAGTCAGACTTCTCTGTTCTGAATGGATGCATGTACATTGCAACAGAAAGACAGCCTAAGAGTTCTGTAATTGTCTGGAATAATCTATTATATTTTCTACCACTAAGGTTTGCACGAGAAATAGAACGTGACTGTGTGGTGAATGGTCAGCAACTTCCCAAAGGAGCCATACTGGAGATCCCTGCATGCTTCCTCCATTATGACCCAGAACACTGGCCAGAGCCTGAGAAATTCATTCCTGAGAGGTGCTTCAATTCTGACTTAATCTAGTAAAAAGACTGACTTGTATTTACTGAAAAATGACATTTCGTGACAAGAATCATTTAAAAATAGCACCCCTTTGAAGTGACTGACAGTCAATGAAATGTTACTGTTAATAATAACAGCTATTTATTAACAACACTGTACAACGCTGTACCACCTTGTAGCATTCCCTCTTCTTAACAACAGTCTGGGAACTGTTGCTGGACTGTCATGAACGGACTGTTACCTCATTCTTGTCTAAAAGAGGATTCTGGCTGCTCAGCAGTTTTGGGTCGTCTTTGTTGCATTTTTGTTTCACGATGCATCAAATAATTACAGCAGGTGAAAGCCTGGGACTGAACTCAGACCAGTTCAGCACATGAAAGCCCTGCCATTGTAATAGATGCACGATGTGGTTTGGCATTGTCTTGCTGAAATTTGCAAGGTCTTCACTGAAAAAGACATCTGGATGGGAGCATATAGCACCCTCAAACTCGTAGAAACGTTTCAGCATTAATAGTGCCTTTCCTGGTGTGCATGTTGTGCTTTTTTCTTTTGATTTTCCTTAATGCAATGCTGCCTGACAGCCTGATCATGAGCGTCCAGTACTGATTTCTGACCTTGTCCTTGTACACAGAGATTTAACAGATTCTCTGAATATTTTGATATTATGTACTGTAGATAATGAGAGTTCAAAGTCTTTGCAATGTTACGCTAAGGAACAATATTCTGGAATTGTTCCTCAATTTGTAGCTGCAGTTGTTTTGCTGTCTTTTTGGTTGTTTTTTATTTTTAAATTTTTGGTAGATTGGTGAACCTCTACCCGTCTGTAGTTAAGTTCTACTACAGCTAACAGTTGTTGCATGCTGTATAGTGTGTAATATAACGTGCATGGGTAATTTGATTGTTCAATGTTCTATTTATACCAGTGTTTTACCACTGATGTTTTTATTTTCCACTGCTTTTTATTCTCCTCATACAAAAAACTTTCTGCTGGTCTCCAGGTTTACACCAGAGGCTAAAGGCAGTCGACATCCATTCGTATACCTACCCTTTGGGGCCGGCCCCCGTAACTGTGTGGGAATGAGACTCGCCCAGCTTGAAATCAAGATGGCTTTAGTGCGTCTGTTCCACAGTTTCAGCATTCTGGCCTGCTCTGAGACTAAGGTAGGCTGGAGTTGGAGAAAACTGATAAATATCCATTAAGAGTGATTGAATACATCCATTGAAGAAAAGCAGTCAGTCTGCATTTATAACTATAAACACGTAATCCTCCAAACGTTGTTTACTGTGCTTTACATTCAAAAATGAAAACATCAGCATATTTATGTAACACACTGTAAAGTAAACCTGTAGGAAAACCTAAGTTGTTTTTGTGTACAATACCAGTCAAAAGTTTGGACATTCATATGACTGGGTGAGTGTGGTACTATAAATGATGCAAATAAATGTGTAGGGGTTAGTGCAGGCATGACTAAAAGCTGCATGTATCCTAATTTATTTGCTTGTTTATACTATGTATGCAATGTAAATATTTGCACTGGCAGAAGTGCTCATTGCCAATAACTACCTTGGAGCTTATTGAAAACAAGAAACTGTATATAGTATATGACTAACTGGTTAGATATGCATTTGTCAGCTGGTTCCATTTTTGTTCATGATAGTTACATGAATATGTGGAAAATGTTTGTTTTGCTAAGGAGGCTCTTTTATTTATCTTCAGGTTCCTCTTGAGTTGAAATCAACAAACACTCTTGGACCAAAAAATGGTGTTTTTGTGAAAATCGCAAGAAGAGACCAAGGAGGTGGCCTGTTGAATTTTTAGTATTTGCACGATGCTGTAACATAACAATCTCTCAAGTCCAAATTGCAGCACTGAAATATTTCAGGCCTGACTATAATAAGGAATTTATTGATGATAAATTTAAAGAGACAAATAAATTGTAATTTAGCAGCACAACAATTTAGTGATTGTTTGAACTGTTTGAATTATTTACATCTTGCACATGCACATGAGAAAATATTTCACATAATTTTCTTTTCTTGATGCACATAAATAAAGTGGTAAAATGGCTACTTTGTGCTATTTTTATAGTGTGTTTTTGTGTATTTGATTTCAAAGACATGATGTTCATGCACACTAGTTGGAACAGAGGGACAGTTCAAATAACTTACAAGCACAACAAGGCAGATCAGCCTGTTTTTTCTCTTCAGTCCGGAGCATGTGGCATCCAGTTTTCAAAAAATAATTGCTAATTTCAAGACCACTGACCACAGAACAATTTTCCACTTTGCACAAATCCATTTTTAATGAGCTTTTCTTGAGAAGATAGTGTTGTTTTTGAATCATGCTCACACATGCCTTCTTCTTTGCATGATCAAACTTTAGCCCACATTTATGGATGGCATGGCAAACTGTGTTCACAGACAAAGTCTTCAATGCAGTGCAGCCAGAGAGCCTGAAGATCATGGGCATCCAATACTGATTTTCACACTTGTCCCATGCATACAGAGATTTCTCCAGATTCTCAGAATAAATTGCTTAGTAGCATAATTCTCCGAAAACTGCGTGAGGCATCTCACTATGGGAGAAATATAAATTCTCTGCCATAACCAATCATTGAAGCTCCACTAGCACCATGTCTGTCCAAAACAGACCAATTGCTTCAAGGACACGGGGTCTCCCAACCCCCGTTTGATCCTGGCCCTACACCAGATATTCTCACTGTATTTCTTTCAAGTGCCCATGAAAGCAAATGAACACAAACCCTCCCCAAAGAAAACCCACTTCTCCTGATCCCCGGAGAACATCTGTTATCTGCCAACAGACAAATCACCCTCCACACCGGGAGTAACACGACCTTCACACGAGCACCAGTCTGCTTCAACTGGCTCTCCCTACACTTTTCCCTTCTCTCCCCCCACGCCTCAGCTATGCCTCGTTATACCAGGTGTCCTTAATCAGAAGTGGAAACACCTTGAGTTCTGCCCGTGCTGAGGAGAGAGAGAAGCACAGCAGTCCCACACACACATGGCACACAACTGTAACAAGTGAGATACCCCACTCAGTTTTCTGAGTTATGCTAGTAACCAAATGTTCTCTCTCAAACCTCACTTTGTATCACTATAGGAGATATAGGCCACTCCTGGACTGCATATCCGAAGCCTATTACTCCTGTACCCGAATAGATCAACACACCTACTCCAAAAGGTCAACATGCATTAAGCACTGAGTGTGCCACTGAAGGTGCAGTCAAATCGAGGCACCTAACAAATGTGTGTGAGGATGTACAACCAGCAGCTGCACAGGTGGCCCCCACAGAAACACCCATGAAGTAGCCATTCCTCTGGCACAGGAGGCTGCAGTTCCCGGCACTCTTATGTCTTCACAATAGCCTCTACCACCCAGTGTGGCAACCCCTGGTAGATTACAATGAATACAGAATAGAGGGTGCCCAGGACATTAAGAGCTGGTTGCGCTTCCTTCGGCCAGGACAAAGTGAATTAAAACTACGTCTGGCTTTCATCAGTAAATGGCAGGGGGTGAAAAGCTAATAGCTCAAGGTGGGAGGCTATAGGTAGACTCCCTAACCTTAGGCATAGAGGTAGGATAAGGGCTCAGAACCACATTACTATAGTTGGGGGGGAAACTACAGACATGGGACAGTTTTGAGTAAAAGTGCCTTTAAGTTAACACACTCTAAAAGCTCCAGAGGTGGCTCTGAGAGCACCTTTTAAACTGTGGGTAAATCCCTGGCGGGAATAACAGGCTGTTGGCCCCCTTATTAAATCTCCCTCTCAGAGAATGCTGACCAAATTACCAAAGCCAACATGACAGGCTGAAATAGCAGCTAAATACACTTGCTCTTCCCTTATTTAGCAAATCTTGAAAAAGGTTTTTATGCTGAAACACAAGCCAGACAGGTTGTGTAACAGTACTTGGCCATTTTGCTCTGCTTATTTTTGTTAGAAGTGCACATTAGTAATTTGTACAAATATCCAAAAACTCTGAACCCTGCTACCTGCAGGGGGCTCAGAGCTGCTTCAACACAGTTGGTGAAAGCCTTCGGGGTGAGTGCCAGCCCAAATGGGAGGGTTTCATACCCATAGGCTGTGCCCTGAAAGGCAATCCTGAGGGATTTCCTTTGTGTCGGTGCAGAATCTACAGGGTACTTATGTGGAAATAAATATCCTGTAGCTCTGTTGATGTGAACCAGTCACCCTGTTTAATAGACTTGAACAGCACGTTTTGTGTTGTCATTCAAAATTTGTATTTCCTGATGTGAGAATTGAGAGAGCAAATCCAGTACGGGACATAATGATCCCCCCATTTTTTGGGATGAGGAAATATCCAGAATATAAGCATAGCCTCTTACTGCTCCTTGGCTTAAATGTCCCCTGTAACCACTGGGAAGTCTAAACCCCTGCCAATAGTTGTTAACACCCATGGATGGACTGCGCATGCGCACAACTCCTCCACTGCCTTGGCAGTGTAGGGGCCCAAGGGACTCAAGTTCAAAACTGGTACAGCTGCACCCTCTTCGGGCGACAGATTGACCTGTTTCCTTGTGGGGTTTTTTTCTTTCTATTTTGAATACACTGAACACACTTGGCTTTACGCCTGGCTGCAACAGCGGCATTTTTAGTGAAAAACTATATGAAGTGGTTTCTTGTTTGGAATCACAAACACCTTTATCTTTCTAAACTGACCTCACAAGGCATTGAGGGGATGAATAAATTGAATGAATTGGGGAGCACTGAGGGAACTTGTGCTTCTCCTTGACTGCAAATTGGGAGAATGTTGTTGGCCATTATACAGTTTAGATTGGAACTCAAGGAAACATCTTCCTCTCTCTACTTCACTGCTTCTTTCCCTGTGGAGGGTAGGATACACACAGCAGTGGGTGTGGCAGTATCAGCAGTGAAAGACTTTCTGCCATAATGAATTTGACTCTGCAGACCCTAGCAATGAGACGCCTGCTGCTCAGGTGGCTGGGAAGTAGGACTTTGTGAAACGTTCCAAGTTTATGTGGAGATGAAACACAAAGAATATATATATATATATATATATATATATATACATATATTCTTCCCTTGAAGAAGGAGCTACTACACAGTACCTTTAAATATTTTGGTTTTTAAGATATGTTTAGTGATAGATGTCATAATTCAGCAATAATCTTAGTAAAGCTAATTCTTCTCTGTCATTTTTCTCTCGAGGAGTCTTTA
>VOQJ01012744.1:0-11372 GCA_015052665.1 Apistogramma diplotaenia
GCAATACCTGAGCCACTTGTGTGGGTTGTAGTCTGTCTCATGCTACATGAATACAGTAGCACATCTTATATAGTAGTAAAACACACACACACACACATACATACACAGAGAGCAGCCTTGAATATTTTAAAACATTATTTGGCTTTCTGTAGCTATACAAACAAAAATGCCAGCGTGGGTGTCAGGCATCTCGCTGCCTGAATGCCCCTCACTGAAATGCAGTTCATGTCCTGAAAATTCAACTGATATGAGGAGCTCGTCTTGTATGTGACACCTGGACTTGACTGTGTAAAGCACTTTAAGATTAGAAAAGCACTACTGACATCACGGTCTTTTCACCATTCTTCTATCTTTTTTCCAGAATTCATATTGGAAAACAAAGTTAGTGTCAACAGTTCAGTATCCATCACAATGTGAAAATAAGGCCAAAATCTCCTCTTCTGTTTTGGGTTAAGAGCTTTGACTACCAAAAGCAAACCAGTAGTCCAAGTCAGTGAGTCCAAGCCCGCACTCGTGCCAAACTTAAGGATGGACCGAAGGACAACATGAAAGCACAATGCATGCTTCGAGCCATGTCTGCCACTGTGTAAATGTTACAGACCCAAGTCTTGTCAATAGTAAAAATACACCATTGAAAAGGGCTGGGTTTTTGTCATTTTGTTTAACATCATTTTCTTTCTAAACAATAATTTCAAAACATGAAAACAAACAAACAAAACATTTGAAAGGTCACAAAAAAGCCTTGAACATCGAGGTGAGTTTTCAGGACTTAAAAAATGGAAAGTGATGGCTTTGCAAAAAACAATAATTGAGACGATGTCTCAATGACTACTGAACTGCAGTAATTAAAATGTTCTCCATGAGCGGCTCTGGACTGAAAGGCAGCTCAGAGGGCAAATTAGGCTCTACTGAAGCGTTTGTTGAAGGTAGCTTTTCCTGGGAATGGTTAAGCCAAATAATGAAGTCATTTCTGAATCTTTAGTCATCAAAATTAGTTCGCACTGTATATATGAGCTCCTGAATAAATGTGGTTTATTATCGGTTTTATATCACAGGCTTCATTTTAGTAGTCTGGACTTTAAAGGGAGGCTCTGTTTATGTTTATATCGGCCATCAGCTCAGTGTGACCTTTCACATTCCACATAAAATGACACCTACAGATCAGACCTCTGAAGCGGTGGGAGCTGTGGAGGCCTTCAGAGACAAATAAAGCTGTATACAATAGAGGCTTTGTCTTGCAGTCAGTGGCAAAGAGTTGGCAGAGAAAAATGGGGGTGAGATGTGAAAAGTAAAGAGAATTAAATGTGAAAAAAAGGTCGCACGTTAACCAGGATTTAATGGATTGCTATGAAATTTATAATTAATGCCAAATATCTGCAATGCTAAAAAAATCATGCTGACACACTAAAGATATAACACTGTAAAATGCACACAGCCTGGTTTGTTTTGATTAAAACATCTAGTCCCATTGAACTGTGGTGTTTTTAAATGCTGAAAGTGCTTTTCTTTTCTTTTCAACACTGTCAGACAGACACACAAACACACAACCCCCCTGGCTTTTGTGTTGCAGACTCCCACAAGTGTAAATATCACTGTGAACTCCCACAGTGGAGTCAAGAAGACCGCGCTGTCAAGTAGCTGAACACCCACTAAATCAATTCCAGATGCTCGGAGCACAGAAAGTGGGACAGCCGTGGAGAAATATTTCAGACACATGTGCTGCTGAAGCAAGAATCAAGTGTTTGATGGTAGCAGCTGTCTGTACAGCAGAGGGACTCTGGCGGACTGTAAAAATAGCCAGATGATGGAACATATGATGGTGTACACAGAAAAATACAGCACTGAAACTAGGATAACATTACCACAGAATAGCAGTGTGAAACAGTCCGTCCGCTTTACCACTGTGGAAAGCCATAATCCACTGACATGAAATAAAACAGAAGTTTCAGTGCTCTTCGTCGTATTATTTACTGAGTCCTTAGTATTATGATCAAGTAATTTAACTATTCGTGTAAACGTGTATTCTACACAGCAGCACGGTCATACGTGTGGCACTCACTCTAGGAAGCGGGTGATGTATTGGCGACTGCAGCGTGACCACCTGGGCACCGAGGTGCCGTACAGGAGCTGTGGAGACATGACGAAAGGCCGTTTCCCAATGGGTTCACAGTCATTACCGCTGCCATCGTGCTGAATCCCAAAACTGTGACAGAAAAGGACGTGGCACAATAAAAGGCAGTTGAAGTGACAGGTGCACAGCATGTAACAGGTAACAAGGCATAGTGCCAAGGTGAGATACATGTGAATCTTTTTTTTTTTACATTTTGCTTACGTTTAGCATGTGCATAATGTCATAATGTTATTGAGTAATTGCTTACACCTAAAAACTATTACAGGCATGCTCTATATTGACAGTTCAATGTTGATACTGAGATGTCCTTGATGTACTTAAAAATCCCCACAAACGGCGGCCTGTGTCGTCCTCAGGACACATCGACTGGATTGGAGAATTTCTTTTTGCTTTGTTTCTGTTTAATAACTAAGTGTTGGTAGCCCAAATCAGCTGTGCATTCACTAACTGACTTCAAGCACTCGCTCTTAACAAAAACAGCGAGCTGTGAACAGACACACTATGAATGGGTACTATTCTAGCAGGACTGTGTAACTGTAGTGGCAAAGTAACTTGTATTTTTCTGTTCGTTTGAATGTTTAAACACTTTGGTTAATGACCAAACAACAAACAGAGGGCAAAAATCTAATTAAATTAAATGGAGTTTAAATTGAGCCGAAAGCACTGATGTTCTCAGCAAAGTGGCTGCTTTGGAATATCAATTATGTTTCCTTCTGTTTGCTTTAACCTGTTAAAATTACTACCTGACAACGGCGACTTTGTTGGCTTTTGTATCAAACAAAATGATCCAATTACACACATAATTAAACAGTTTTGACACATTTTGGACACCAGGCGTTGTGTTAATACCCCGACTTGAGACAGTTTAGAGTGTGTATTTTATTTCATGTGGTAATTTAATCCATTGTGTGCAGGATCGTGTTCTATTATTGGATTTTTTTATTGCCTGGTCGATTTTTTTGCTCATTAGTTAAAAGTACATAAGAGGCTCTCAGAAAAGAAATCTCCCACGTTCAGTGTAATAATGTCTAATGAAGGGAACGGCGAACAGATAAGTATACTCTGAAATTCTCTCATAAATATGGACATGGATGAAAAAAAGCACAGCAGCAACGAGTGCATGAGTTTCAATAGTGTACTGTGAAAATCATTATTTTCATATGATTTTTATATCCAGTGGATGCTAATTTAGAATATGGAAAGTAGACTCCAGCATCTGGCTTTATATTTCTCAGAAGCCAATGAACCAAATAATGACTAAGCATCTGTACTGAGGAACATGACTTTGCACCTAAAGGTTAAATCGCCTGAATGGCGCCACTGCCCAACCTTTCAAAGACTAGAATACCACAGTGGGTGTGTTTGCACGTGCGCATGCACCAAAACCTTACTTGTGTCCCAGCTCGTGTGCTACAGTGAAAGCCAATGGGAGGCCCGTGTCCTCACTGATACTGCAACTGCGATGCGGCTGACATATTCCCGCCACGTGGGACAGACCCAGAGTTTCACAAGGTTTGTTGATGGTTGCGCAGATGTCCTTCCTTTGGAAAGTAGAAGATAGACAGGTGGTCAAACATCAGGACGGGAAGGAATGATTAACTAATGATGACTGAGAGTGTTCATTCATTCATTCATTCATTCAATAAATGAATAAAATGCATCATTGAATTTTACACATGCATCACTTTCTTCTCAAATGTTTACAGTCAAATGATGAGTAAATGACCACATGATCGTAACAATGTTTCCTTTCATTAAGACTGGCTTCTTGACAGCCACCCATCCTCTGAGACCACCTCTGATGAGGCTTCAGTAGATGGATCAGCTGAAGGGTCACATGCATCTCTCAGGTCAGCTCTTTCCTGGATTTTTTCATATTTCTTAAGAACGTGACTTTCAGATACTCTTCATCTGCTGATAGATTTTGTTTTAGGTTTGCGTCTTCCTCTTTTGTCAAGTTTCCTCAAAATTTCCTCCATGGAAGTATGACATATTTTTAGCCAATAGCTCTTTGGGAAACGCCTTGTTGAGGCAAAATGCAAGTTTATGTCTGTCAAACATTTTTTTCTTTGATTCAAGTAAAGAAATGGGAACAAATGTTTTCGTGATGGGCAGTCAGTAACGATAGCAAAGTGCCTAAAGATGTGCAAACAACACTGATTTGAGTCAGAAGCTTTTTTGATGCTTGAATGATTCATAGGTCACAGTTAAGTGGCTGAAACAACAAACATGCTCTGAAAGTGTTCAGGTGCTGCGTGGAAATGAACCACAAAGAAATGAGTGGGCACAGCGCTTTTGCACAGTACTGTATAAGTGTCTTTTCCAAACTGTGACACTATTGCTTCTGGAGTGTGATGGTGGGGTAAGGTCGTGATAACTCTGGTGGCAGATCCTTCCTGTTCCTGAACCAAAAGGAAGTCTCAGTTTTGAAGATTTCAGTCCTGGTTGAATGTTGTCGATATCACATGTCACTGAATTCTGAAGGCAATGAAATCATTTCAGTTTTAGTATTGAAATTAGCCACTGGTTGGCTTCCTGGGAAACCATGATCTGATTTCAAACTGCACAGTCCACCAGCAGCAGGGCTCAGAGATCCTGTTCGATTACACCCCACAATATCACAAAGGGTTCCTCTGTTGAATAACGCACAAAATGAGTTTCTAGGTTCATTTTTGATATTCACCTTGCATTGGATGTGAGAGTCGCTGCAAGACAATCAGTTTGGAAAACTGCAGGTGTATGAATTCTGCTCTAATCAGTGGGCCATAGGTTCAGTCACCACTGTGTAACCTCAGTTTGCCACAGGGCTTAACAGACTCATTTAAATGAAAAACATTATGATCGCCACGCCAATATTAACATTACACGCATGGCTGGTTTTTGGACAGTTCACACAGTAAAAAGATAAACGTTAATACGTGTTCAACATCAAAAACTGCATCACGGTGGATTTTTATACATTATTTTATATTTTTTATACACTCCCTGCCACTGTCTAAATCTATGAGTCTAATCTCACTCAAAAATTTGAAGACTTTGATAAAAAAAAAATTGCACACTGACTCCTTTGAGAGAAAGAGGTGAACTGAGTTCATAATCTCTTTTACCTTGTGAGCAGAACAGCGACGTCGTGGTGCAGCGGGTGCTCATCGCCTTTCATGTTTAGTTTCTTTTGCCACTTACAGAAGCTGTTCAAGCTGTTGTCAGCGTGGTGTGTAATCTTTAAGTCATCCTATTGGCATCATGTCACAATCAGATGAAGAGAAGAAAGCAGAACAGTAAACAAATCAATCGTTAGTACCTAAGTGCACAAAATTGGTGGGAATAAGTGGACAGCAAAGAGAGAAACAGCTATAAACTGAAGCGCTTCAGGTTAAACTTAATTACACCATGACTTTGATATGTGGTTAAACTTTTGTCCTAAAACAGACAACGTTGGGGTGTCAATGTGTCGTACACGCCACCTCTTACCAGCTGTGAGTTTTTGTTCTATATCACGTTCTAGATTCACTTTGTACAAACAGCAGCCAGAATGATTAATGAAGCACATTTTTAACATCTTTTTTGGCACATTTTTACAGTTGCTCTTCATAGTTATTATCTGATAGCTGAACTCTATCTTGTACTGTAAGTGTCGACTGCTGCCAAGAACCTCAAAGCAGGAGCTGTTTTAAATAATCGTAGTTTTCAGATGCTGCGGTTAATCTGCTTGCATTCAGAAGCAATTATTTGTTTTATTTTAATCCACAAAGACTTTTACCCATTTCACAGTGGGTACAGTACACACTTCATCAACATACAGAAACATGTTTTTACCTCCTCCTTCTCCAGGAGGATGAGCCGAACAACCACGATGTTGATCGGATTTCCGATACTCGCATCTTGGAAGAGACCTGCAACCTGGAAGGAAACTCCATTAGAGATCGTACTGAATGGCTAGGACAAAATATCAGAAACCATACAATAAGCTTCTGTAAAAGTTTCTGCGAAATTTAATTTTTAAAACAAAGCAAAACAAACAAACAGGCATCAGACTTTTTCAGTTGCCTGCCTGCTGGATTTTTATTCATTGAACACATTTATAAATATAATATAGCTATAAAAATAGAAAAGGGTGGTGGAAGTGTCAGGGTACATCTTTTCATTCAGTAATTTGTGTTCTCCCCATTCATTATCTTTGGCATTTCAGGGTTGTTGTCATTTTCAAAAAACTGCTAATAATGACTGATATTAAAAAAAGCAAAAAATAAATATATTATTTTTTAAGAAACATTCTCTGCTTTGGCATTTAAATTACAGCCTTTCATGGTTTTTAATGCGTGAGTCATAATCTGAATTATTCAAAAGAACCATCTTAATAGGGACCTGTAGAGCTGTAGCTTTTCAATACTTTCAACTTATTAACATCAAAGCTTTGATTTATTTAATTCACCTACCTGGGTATTTAATAATAAATAACTATAGTCTGTAATTATGCACATTTGAACCAAAATAATAATTTATTTTCTAGAAAGTATTGTTTGTTCTCACACTTTAGTTTACTGATCTCTGAAGCACCAAAATTTAAAGAACTGTTAATATAGCTGAACAGCTGGTTACATTTAAGCAAGTCTGCAGCTTTAACACTGATCTGTAATGTGAGGTGGTACTTGGGGTGCCACAGCAGTGCAGTGGGTAGCACTGTCACCACTCAGCAAGAAGACTCTGTGTTGGGGTAAAGACCTGACGTAAGTAAAGTGCTTCTAGTGCAAAGAATAAAGTGCTGAATGAACGCACTAGTAAATGTAGCCTAAAAGAACTTTGAGCACAACTAAAAGCTGTGTATGAATACAAGCCCATTTTCCATTTCTTCACATGCTTTACAAAGGGTGGAAGGCAGCGTGAGGTTAATTACTGCAGGACGAGGAAGGATCAATGGATTTGTGAGATCTGAAGTGAGAACCGTGAAGGAAACTCACCTCGAATCTTTGTTGGTCCGGTGACTTGAGAAACCAGAAATGAGAAGCATGAAAGAAAGGTCTGAGGTAGAAGGAACTCGAGGTGGTGGGATACAAAACTGTAAGCATCCTTACCAACAGAGACTGACAAAGCAACACCAGACTTTGCTGCTGTGCTGTTTGTTTAGTTTTTTAGCTTGAAAAACTGCTTACAGACTTTTCACAGGTGAAGACTCTTGTTTTACTATAAAAAAAAGAAACTGTGTGCTCCAGACAACTCACTTTTCAGCATGTAGTACAAGTCTAAAACTGGCCTTCCCGAATGTGGCCATTTGTTTCCATCTTGGCAACAGGTTACTTACACAGAGGTGAAGCAGGAACTCAACTCTTGCCTTAACACACACACACACGCACGCACACACACACGCACGCGCACACACGCACACGCGCGCACACACACACAACACCATGAATGCCAGTGTGAGGAGACTGCTGAAAAGCAATGCTCCTTTTCTGTACAAAAATCACATTCTGCCACTGTTTGTAAAGGTCAGCCTCCATTGACCACCTGCCTTCTTAACAAGTACCAACAAGCATAAACATAATTGTTATTTGGATGCCAAACAATGTAGTTCAGTTCAGTGAAACCCCCATCCAGTCACTGTAACTCCAACAGAAGCTTATTTTAAACAACAGTTTTCCACTAATTTTACAGATAAACAGCACGACACGCTGTTGATTAAAGGATCCGCTTCTATTTAAGCAAAAATAAATAAATTAAGCATTTTATAACTTAACTCCAGTTTAAACTCATAGGTGCAGTATGCATTTTCAGACATTAATCATATATGAAGCTCCAGTTTTCCTTGTTTAAAATATATTTCTCTGTTTGGCTGATGGCAGCACAATGGAGCAATACGTTCTTAGTAAAACTGGTTATAAGGGTGCGATGATACCAGGGAAGAATACAAAGATTAGCCTTTCCTGTTATACAGCTGCAGTTATGAACGACCACTGCAACACACACAGAGTTAGAGAAAGAGCGGGTCGCATTCCCTTCATTTTCTTGCTGTCGGGCAAAATTCCTGCACACGAAACCTTGTGTGCGACTCGTAAAACGGAGGCACTCGAGACAGAAGAGCTCTGACGCTGATAAAGGACCTCATTCATCAAAGCTATTTTAAAAACCTCACAGTCATCCTCAGTCTCGGATATTTTTAGTGCACATTTAAAACAAACAACTGCAACATTTCTGTTAAAGAATCTTATCATTTGTCTATCTTTATTCATTTTTTCTGCTCTGTAACTCGTGACTGTAAACAAAGCTGTGGCCTTTTAAAGCTCATGCAATTTTTCCCACAACAATATGCTGCTGCTGTTGCTCAACCCACAGAGTCCTGTGCATTTGCATTTAGTCCACAAGTGCTACGACTGTTAGAGCAAAGTGATGCCAGAGTGATAACGTGTGTCCTTGTAAGTTTCAATTTTCCATTCGTTTGCCTGTGCTGTCTGTCATGTTTCTGTAAACCACTCCCCTGCGTGCGCACAAACAGGCACAACACAGTAGCATGAGCCTCTGACAGCTGCCGGTGAGGAGACAATGGAGCAACTGGCGGATGAGGAAGATGATGACATTTGTTTCCCTTGAAGCTCTGCAACCTTGCTGTTACAAAGAAGCTGAATTGTTTGGGCCTTTAAAGTTCAAAGCTGTACAGGCTGCTACTTAACAGCATGAAGAAATTTAAAAAAGAACCAGGAGGATGTGGAGAATAATGGCTGCTTCCTTCCTGTATTCTTGTGTGCTGGGTCAGCATATCTGTATCTTTATCTGCCTTTCCTGATATTAAGCTCTCTGACAGAACTTTCAGGTGCTGCGATGGGAGCCAACATGACACTAATTTAGAAAAACTCGCTTATGACATCAGTGACAGTCAGAGTCAGTTCATTTGACCCCTAAATGGGATGTAGTTATGACACTGATTGCAGATGGTTGCAAAGAAATTATAGATGAGGAGAATTTAATCTGTTTATTGTGATATCTGAGAAAAAAATAACTGGGAAGATGTTCAAACATCCTACAACTATACATTCAAAAACATCTTCCTAATATTAATTTATATCTGGCGAACACGTTCGCTGGGTGGGTGAATGGTCACTGTCCAGCTGGAGACACAAACCCCCTTTAGGGTTGCACCATGAAGTGCATATGCTGTAAAACATCAGACTTAAAGACTGGATTAGGGGCCGTTAGCTTAAACGCTCTCACTGAAATACTTCAAATGAAAGTGGTTTTAAAAAGTGCTGTAAAAATAAATCTTCAGATTTGACACTTTCTGGTGTTTAATACAACTTCTGAGAATTTCTTCAGCCTATAAAAATGTTATATTTGATGGGTCATAATTTTATGGGTCCCCATGCTCCTCTTTAAATTCAATTAAAACCTAAAATTTAAAAAAAAATTCCCTAGGATGACCAGGAGCCGATGCAGGCTGTTTATTAGACATCTTGGTAACACAAAACAGAGACAAAAACATAAAAACACTGACATTAACACATTAACAGAATTAAGACACACACGAGAGATGAATGACGGAGGAAAGGGAAAAGAGAAAGATGCAGAGACAGGAAGAGAAGAGGACAGAAAGAGAGAAGCAGGAAGTAGAGAGAAACAAAGATCAGGAGCATCGTTTCTGATCAATCCTAACTGCCCACTTTCACCCTCTGAATTTGCCATCAATTTTATACCTACTGTACTGCACCCGATTCTCAGAGGTTCAAAATTAACTGGACAGTTGACTGACAAGCGGTTTCATGGCAAAGTAAAGTATATTCCCTTAAAAAAGTGTTATATTTGATAACTGTTCAGCATAACTCTCCATATGAGGTTCAAAGGAATGTCAACACAAGTGAAGAAGACCATCATTAGGCTGGAAAACCAAAATAAATCTATTAGTGAGAGAGAAGAAACCTTTAGAAGTGGCCAAATCAATAATCTGATACATTCCTAAAAAGAATTAATGTATGAGGCAGCTCAAGAACACCTAAAGGCCTGAAAGACCACAGAAGAGAGAGTTAAGAAAATCCCTTCACAGCATCCATCCATGTCAGAACACACTCGAGGAGGTGCATCACTGTCAAAGCCTACAATCAATGGAAGCAGTGAAACAGGGTCACTGGTGTTTATTGATCATGTGAGCACCGACAGAAGTAGCAGGATGAATTCTGCAGTGCACAGGGCACAGGTCTCTTTTTAGGGTCAGCCACATGTGATTGGATGGCGCTTCACAGTGCAAGAGGATGACACAAAGTACACTGCAAAAGCAAACCCAAGAGTTTCTCAAGGCAACGAAATGGGATATTTTTCAGTTGCTAAGTCAGTCACCTGATCTCAACCCAGAGGAGCATGCTTTTCAGTTACTGAGAGACCCACAAACAAGGAGCAGCTGAAGGTGGCTGCAGGAAAGGCCTGGCAGAGGGGGAGGGGAAACAGCACTGCCACGAGAACCTTTACAAACCTACACGGCTTCACCTATACATCGACGATTAATCAGCTTCCTGTTGATGCCTATAAATGGTACCTTAATGGTATCATTAATATCAAATACTTACAATATTCATGACAGCAAGGATATAGTTTTCCACAACTTTGTTTCCATGATAGTCCACCATTTTCGGGTCAGCCACCACCAGCGTTTCCACCCACTTCTCTTTGCTGACAGAGCGTTGATGAATTCTCCGCCTCCTGCTCCGCTGCCTGCGCTCCCAGCGCTCCCGCTGTCTCTCAATGTCTTTAAAACTTTGATGGTAATCTGGAGAAGGGGAATATAAATAGACATTAAAATCTTTTGCACTGAGGCACAGCGTGCGCCAACAACAAACACGAGCTGTGACTTCAGCTTGTCACATGCACAACACTCTGCTGTTATAAAAATCTTGATCCTTTAGCTTACAGCAGCCTGCATGAAATAATGTGCAAAGTCACCTAAAATCAAAAATGTACTTTTTTTTTTCTTTTACTTTAAGCTTTGTCTCAATGATCCTCCACAGTCTGCCTCTAACTGATCTTTAGCTGATGCGCTTGAGTTGACATTATTTTCTGCTCATGTCTTCACAGGTGGGTTATTGGTTTTTGCCTGTTTGGGATTTATTTTCTTGCAAATCATTGTGGGCAACACTGGATTGCAGTAGGATATCCCTGCAAGTGGTATGACACTTCTCAATTTAACAGGTATTTATTATTTATTGGGTTAGACCAAGATGTAACGGACACAGACACACACACACACACACACACACACACACAC
>VOQJ01012746.1:0-13354 GCA_015052665.1 Apistogramma diplotaenia
AAAAATATACAAACAAATGCAGGTGTGTGAGATAGGCCGGATAGATGAAAAAAAGACGGTGGCGCAGGAGGGAGAGAGAGAGAGAGAGAGAGACAGAGAGAGAGAGAGAGAGAGAGAGAGAGACATTGTGCCAGATATCCTAACTCCACTTCACAGGACCGCAGAATGACCCCCCTGGGTTCAATCCTGAGGAACTAACTAATGGCTCTCTTATACATAATTTGAAGATAGAAGCTGTAAAGTACGTAGATTAATTATTTTGCCATTACCAGGAGCATCCCCTTATACAAATGTGTAAATATCCATCTTAAGCTGCTGGATTTTTCTGCTTAACATACCTCTATCACACTCTGTATGAAGCAATACAGGTTTAGCAGTTGACCTAGATGGATTTTGTAAACAGCACATTGACATCCAAATAAATTCAAGTTTGGGGGAGCTTTTCCTACTGTGCAGTGAATCTTGTTCTCTGCATCCCTCGTCTCTCCAGTCCATTCATATTGATCCCAATCTCTCAGCCTTCTCCAATAAAGCTGGGTTCATGAGTTCATTATTACAAGAATGGAGGTGTAATTGGCTTTCAGGCATATAAGAGGCTATTTGCTCTAATATATCTGGTGGGGAAATGTTAGCAGTCACTTTGAATGGCACAGTGTGAGCCAACTTTGCACTGTGGTCATGTGGTTTTGAAGCTATCATGTCAGTCAATAAACACATAAAACAGATATACTGTAAAACCAAGGGTTTACTGATGTGTAGTGGAAGAAGAGTAGAATTTTCATTAAAAATGAGAAAATGTACATTACATGTGGAAAACCAAAAGCAAATATACATGTAGGTGTACAAGTTAACAACATTAAGACAACAAACAGGAACTGATTTAAAGACAGGAATAAAGCTTGCATGCTAGCGGGTTGGACAGGCTGAGCATTATAAGATGAATATATTCTCAGATTTAAAATAAGAGAGAATGTTCAACCAGCAAAACAAATATGAAAAACCCAAAAAACAAAGTTAGTAAATTTTTAACTTTTATATTCGGGTGTTTTCATGATAAGAGTCGGGATTCAGGAGAACCCTGCCAAAGAATATGAGACTGTTAACTGGATTGTATGGGTCAACTTTTCTGCTATACTACAATAAATAAATATAAATCAAATGAATCAAATTGAATACCCAAAATTTTGGCAACAAGCTTTACTTTATCAGACAAGGAGTCAAGATAACACTCAGTGATGTTAAGGGTTTAGTAGTAAGACTTCATATTTTGAGGTGTTATGTTGAAGACAATTTTGTTCTAGTAGGGCTTAAAGTGTTGCCTTGTGGTACACTAATGGTAAAGGTGAAATGATTCTTTCTAAAATATATGAAAGTGTTCCTATGAGCTGAGTTTCAGTGTGATACAAATTCTCTGTCATGACTTTTCTTGGGTTGTGAAATCTGGTTGATCTGCTGATTTATGGTAATTTTGTGGTATTATATCCCTAAGGTATGTTACACTGGATGTTTTGTAATCATGATTATTATGCAATCTTAAAGTACTGAAAAAAAAAAGAAATATCGAGCTTTGGCCACTCATTGACTGTTATAGAACATATTGAAATAATCACACATAAAATGTGGCTGCAGCTTTCCAAATAAAAGAAAGTAGTGAGGTCTCTCTTGAGTGCTCATTAGTCATAGTCATACCTCTGTCGGTTGGCACTTAAAAAGGCAGTCTGAACTCATGCCTTTCCAAAATAAATGCACAGTTCCATGGTATGGAAACTAACTTTGAAATAAAGGTTCACTAAACAGCAAGTATTGCATTGAGCATGTTTCAAAACCCACCCCCTGTTAGCTGCCAATCCCACTACAGAAAAAGGATGGACTTATGCAAGACAAATAAAAGCTTCACAGATGCCACACAGCGCTGCTCGCCTTCCTACTTCTAAACAGCAAGTTGAAGTCACTGAAAAAGGATTCCCGGGAGAGTAGGTGTGTTCGGCGTTTGAGGGAGGAGAATGAGGAGCAATGCATAGATGGATGCGAGCCAGCAACAGGAGACCCCAGTGGTTGTGTCGACTTCCTATGATGAAAGGGTCATGGGCATCTGTAAAGCTGAGCAGCTGGAAGAAGTACTGGGAGCAAGACAAGAGGAAGAAGTTGAGCTACTCAGCTCTCCACTGCCTCTGGTGCTCATCTCTCTCTCTTTCTCTCTCTCTCACTCTCTCTTTCTCTTACGCACACACACACACACACATGCACTTTTTCCCAAATTAGCAGAGGTCTTTCTTTGCTTTGTGGAGGACATGCACATACACACATACACGTGAAGATTGATCTTAATCTATGTGTCAAAGAAAGGAAACCATAAGTGTACAAAAATTCCTGCTGCAGAGAAACACACACTGTTTAAGTAATTATGTCCATTCCAAAAAAGTTGTTGATATATTTCAATCAGTACCTTCCACATACACTGGGATAACACTTCTTCCATGTACAGGTGCAGATAAGTGTGTGTAATCCAGCTGTGTGTGTGCGTGTGTGTAGCTATGTGTTTATATGTGATGCTGCCTGGATTTACTGCCCACTGCTTCGGGGCAGCTGGTGCAGGGCAAAAAGGCCTGGTCAAGGCTGCTTCCTCCTGCTGCAACCCAAAAGGATACAGTCTGCTGACAGATACCTGCTCTGAGATGACAGAACACTTCCTCCTCAAAATATGTACACATTACATTTAGATGACACACTGTATCCACAGTGACTTAACAAACGCACAGGCAGTTGATGTTGTTGCACAGACCATTTGGTATTTGTGACGCACAGCGGCTGCTCCCCTTGTTAAGACAAAAAGTCATTGTAGGAGAACAATACTTGGATGTTTTGTGTGTTACAGTGTGTGAGACGTTTTGCAAATAGAAAATATTTCCAATACGCTTTAAATAGAGTTCATAATACGTTTTACAATATATTCCTTCACATTGCGTGCGGACATAATTTAAGTGTTTTAAAGACTGATAAACCATATCCTGACTTTAACCTAATTAAATTTTATACTGACTGCAAGTATTTTCTGTACTTTTCCTAATTCAGTTTAACTTAAATTACTCCACTGACAAGCTGAAATTTTGCTGTTCTTTTGAGCTTGAATTACCTACCTGACTTACATGAACTTATAAGAAAATGTAATTTTTGAAAGGTAAAGTGCTTACAATGATTCATACCTGAACATATATACCCATAAATACACTGAATGGCAGACTGTTGTATTTCTAACTATTCAGTCCATGGATTGTCCTCTATATGCAGCCCCAGTGAACACGTTAGACCATTCTGACATGCACTGTCTACACTGCAATTGGCCCTCTATAGGAAGCAATTCTTTCTGACCTTTATATATATATATATATACACCAGCAGTTCTGAAATTGTCACTTCTGATTATCTTTAGTTTTTATCCACCCCTTCTAGTCCTTATGCATTTTACGTGTTGGTAGTTCAGACTGCAAACTCTTGGTAATGCAATCCCCCCACTGTGCACTTCAGCGTCAGCATGCCTCATGTCTGTCTAGGGAGCTTGGGTCGCTGTCGCATTGTTATTTTGGAAGTAGCATGTGTTTGTCTAACTGAGGCTCGGGTTTCCTGGTCCTCAGGCGAGAATCCGCTTGCTTTGGTCTGCAAAGGAGCCATGACGGACAAGAGAAGTGTGCAGTGCTGCAGCTGCAGTAAAGTGGTCAGATTTCAGTTACTTGGGTGAAGCTAATTTAGGTTGGAGCAGGTGTCCAGGTTAAATATTTCTGAGGTGACTGAGTTTCTTTGTTTAATTTAAAAGTCTGTTACAGCAGTTTTCTAAAATGTAGAATATGAAAGCATCAACTGAAACTCTTGCAATATGAAAGTAAATAATAATGTATTCATAAAAGTAGGCTATGCAATTTCTTTTTTTTTTAGTCTACTATGGCCCTTGAGAAGGAAATTGAGTGAGATCAGTCAAGATGGACTCTTGACTCTGCACGTGAATGCGAATCTGCCATGTTATGCTTCATTTGATAATTGATAGAGCAGGTTAATTGCCTTGATCAAAGGTCAGGAGATTTAGTATTCTGAGGTTAGGCTGTAGGATTTGAATTGGACACGTCAAATGTTTATAAGATGAAAACCTAATGCAGTCATGGGACTCTGGCCAATTAAGAACATTAAGAATGTTTTATTCTAATCGACAGTGATACCAGTTGCAGACATCCACATTAAGCCTGATGAATATTCATGAAACCTCTTCTCAGCCTATCGAGTGCATATTAATTTCAGAAATGTGTGTCTGGAGTCCAGAGACGTGATCACATTTCCCTCTAGCATCAATCCTAATATGCAGATGAATGCTCTTTTTAACCTAGCATGAGCCTCTGAGGTACATTTGATATTTCATTCATGTGAACGACTGTAGAAAAAAAGAAAAGAAGAGGAAATGGCTAAAACAAACAAAAATACCCACAATGCCCCAGTGTGAACTCTCCAGAGGTTGTGCATAATTACCCTGCGGATCACCTACCTGAACACCTCTCACTGCCTGTCAGCACTCCACACACACACACACACACACACACACACACAGGACCACAGAAAAGAGAAACACACAGCCCCAACCCCTCAACACACACACAAACACACACACACACATCAGCAAAGAGCATTGTGGCTCTGCGGCCGACCACGCCGTCCACAAGGGAGACATCTTCAGCTCATTTCTGACCCAGGCTGTCGAGGTGTTAATTGCCCTCCTGAGTCGGCAGAATTTTCAGGGTAAAAGGTGCTATCCTTGATGGATCAGCACTGTTGCCACCAGTGACTGATTCTTTCAACTTGGACATGTACCATGCATATCCTATATCTCATTAAAACATCCAGCCCGAAAAGGAAGAGAGGGTGTTAGTGAGGCAGAGGTGTGTAGATAAATACATTTGTTTGCAAACGAAGCTACATGCAAATGGCAAGCCAAAAAACTTTCAAATATGAACTGTGGCTCATTTAACTCAAAAAGCTGACAGTGCAGACAGAGAGCTGAAGACTTGATGCGACCGACTTTTCTTACTCCTGCCACCTTCTCACCAGCAGCAATCAGAATTGTTGCTTTGTGTGTCTGTCTCTCTCAGGTATCTCCTAAATCCAGTGCACAAAGCTGATTCAACACAATGTCTGTCATCAAATCAAGTTTTAGCTTGGCAGTGGTCAGTTGATTCAAAATGCTAATGAATACTTTCTTTGATAAATAATCAGTATAAAGGTCATTTTCTGTTCTTCAATTACTGTATACATTAATACATTAGATCTTCATGTAGGAAATCCAGATTGTGGACCAATTAAAGTCAAATTTCCTGCCTGTTTTAAATGTTTCAGTGATGATTTTTTTTTTTTTTTATTGACATTTTAAGTGAGTTAATATCAAATATAGTTTAACTAGTCAAACAGGTATAATATTTGGTTGGATTAAACAAGACCATTTGTATATGAGTATGTTTATTATGTTAATGCATGTTTGAATCATGTGTTGGTCCAGTTCTTTTTTTTTTTTTACATATTAAAATAAATATGTTCATGGGTGTGTCTATGCATGTCTATGTGCAACTGTGTTTCACAGAAATATCATTCCTCAGTTCCTCGTGAAACTCAGGACTGGTCAAATCTTGTTGCCTAATCGTTTTATAATATTTCCATGATGTAGAACATTCTGTGGTTTTGAGGGATGTCTCCAAACCATGATTAACACTGACATTGGAGTAAACCAGCATGTCACTGCAGTTCAGTGTTCAGTGTTTTTGCTGGAAACATGTGCACTGTCACCGAAACGTATTTATCTCAAGCTGTTTTTTTGTCCAGTGCTAAAAAATACAGCCGCATTTTACACATGTTCCACACATTTGATCCATGCACACGCATGCAAAGAGATGTTCTTAAAGATGGGTGCATATAAACACAAAACTCATATGCACGCAAATACAGAGACAGGCAGATGTGTTGAGCTCTGCATTCACACATACACAAAGCCACACACATAAACATAATAATTTACATGGGCTAAATATTATATACATTTGAGGCTTTTTGATATTAAAGACAAACTGCAAAAAAAAAATCAGTGTGATTATTATTTCAATAAACACATATCGTTCACATTTATGTTTTAATTTCACATTTTATAAAATCACCCCAAAGCTGATGAGTCACATCCTCTCATTTGGTTGGAAATGTGAATAAATTCCAGCTGTAAAAACTCAACAAAAACCCAAATATTTACAGAAATTCTTTCCCAGGAGTGATGTCAAATATTAACCTTGCCTGTTCACAAACCAACACCCAGCCACCTGAAACCTGAATCACAGGAATCCCCCTCTGAATTCTAGAGACAGAACAATACAAATGGGTGGCATGGTGGCGCAGTGGCTAACACTATAGCCTCACAGCAACAAGGTTTCTTCTTCAGAGCTCCGGGTTGACTTGACTTGGGCCTTTCCATGCACGTTCTCCCTGTGCCTCCATCTCCAGGTATTCCGGCTTCTTCCTACAGTCCAAAGACATACATGTTAGTTTCACTGGTGATTCTAAACTGGCTGTGGATGCAAGGTAGATAAAGTAGATAAAGAAGTGACTTGAAATAAGGTGACTTGTAAAACGTGAGCACATGACCCAAACGGTTTTAACCGAGTTCAAATTAATGTCCAACATTTCTAAATGAAGTTGCTTAAATGAGATCATTCTCTAACAGTAGTCACGAATGATGTTTTTTGCCAGCTATACGCATTAACCAAGAATTTGGTGATTTATTTTCCACGAGATAAATTATTATTAAACACCAGCGTTGCTGTACATGTGCTGTACATTTTGAAACACTGAAAGATGATATATTCACTGAACACTGACACTCGCCCATACAACATTTATTGTGGCCTTGAGGATACTTTTTGTCTGAAACGATTGATTTAAGTGAGAAATGAATCCATCGGTGCACCCGAGCTTAGCAAAACATGAAAAATTGACCGGAAAAATTTGTAGCCCGACAGAAAAATGAACATTTAATTATGGGTAATTGTCCAGTCAGAATAATTTAATCCACCGACAGGATCACATTCAGTTGTTAAAGCTAATGCTTTGCCATACAGTTTTATCTGGAATCATTAAAAAAAATCAGATACTCATTTCTCATTGTTTAACCATTTTCAGAGAGATTGTTTGTTTCAAGGGTTATTACACTAAGCATTTAGTGTAAAGGCATCACAATATGCAATATGAATGCTTTAGCTGAAACCAAAGTAGATTAATTTGTAAAAAGATCCAGCTTGGCTGGTTTTTATCGCTATTCATAGGAGAGAAACTCAAACAAAGAAACAAGCATGAGAGAGACAGATTATAAGTCTCACACACACACACACACACACACACACACACACACACACACACACACACAGCAGGGGGCCCGTGTGAACTGGAACAGATATATGGCTGTAGGTCCATTCCCAGGCTCTGTGGGCTTTGGGGACTCCACTAGTTCGAGGCCCTGTGTCTCCCCTGTCATCAGTAAACGAAAGAGTCCAGTAAAACACCTGTTCTGCCCATCTAGGGAATATCATTACCGATCAGCTATTACAGTGAGAGATGTATACCTGGGACAACAGAAAAATAAAGAGCATCTAAATACTGCTGTGAATATTTATGCTGTTTATGCTATAAATGATGCTTGAACACATTTATTGTAAAGGGGTTTCAACCACCCAGGAATTATTTTATATTTACTGTTATTGCTTTAAACACGTGGTGTCTGATAGATGCTTCTTGTGAAAAATTAACTGGCGAGTTAGAAACGAGCTGTCAGTAAAACTGCAAGCAGGAAAAATTGGGCCCTGAAACCTCATAAGAGTAGTTTGAGGGCCTGATGTGGAATCCTTCAGGCCTGCAGCCTTACTGGATGTTACAGAAACAGCTTATATGTAATTTACAGTGATGCTGCTTAGCATTAAACAACACCTACTTATTATACATTACGTTGCTGTTTGTAATGTATAGAACACATCAAAGTCCCATAATACTGACTCCCATTTACCAATATGTAGTGCTATTGCTATAACTGAATATTGGCTAGAAGATGTATTCATACTGTACATTCACAGTATAAAACCTACTTTACAACATTTTCTGATGATCCTTCTTATCCAATTCAGAGCACAATTTCTAAATACCAGAGCGAGAATGACCATCTTCAGGTAAAGAAAGCCCAGTAACACAGATGGTGATTACATGAACTCCTTTAAAACCTCAGAAGAGACCATCCTGAGATGATGGATCCAAACATGAGCTAGTCAAGAGGTCATCTATACGACCTCCCCACTCGATGTATGCAAGGACTTACTCACATGTTTGATGGCATAGGTGAAAGGAGCTGCCATTGGCACAATCACTGCAAATAAACAGATGAAATTCAGGTGTGGAAACGAAGAAGATGAACAAGATCAAGAAAAGGAACAAGTGCACCAAAGATGAACTTCATAAAATCAAAATATCAAATTTAAAAATACAGGGGAAAGGAAGGAAAGGAATTTAAAAATAAAACAACTGTTTTTTTTTTAATGGTTGTAAAAGTCCACACAGCCAGATAAACTGTTCAGTTTACACATTAGGTGGCTTTAGGAGTATAATAAACATCTCATCTCTCAAATGAAGTACGTGTTAACAGACTCATTACAGGCTAAGTGTTAAACTGACCTATGTATAGCAACAGTGGCATTTCTGCTATTTAGACTGCTTTAAATACAGTCAAGCGTGGCAAACTGTCCAAGATCAAAATAGCAGAGACAGCCAGGGAGATGATTTGAGACAACTGATGCATCAAAGCTTAAGACAGAACCTACACTCTCAGACATACAAAGCTTTAATATAAATGGTTAATGGAAAAATCCAAAATAATTACAAAGGAGAGTTCATTTAATTCATAACTGTGGAAATAAAAGTAGATTGACTTTCTTCAGCCCGCCTTACAAAAAGTCATGTTCCTTTTTTACACGTTGATTATTGTGATTCATGTGTTAGATTTACATCACCGACTTGGTATTGCTTCTAAGTTATAAGTACAAGTTAAATCATAGCCTCATTCGGTTTTCAATTTGATTTTTACTACTAAAATATACTTTTGGGAACGCAGTCTGCAAATAAAAAGAAGATCATGTGAAAACTGATGGAAGACTGTTGCTCTTCCTGTCCTTTACTTACACAATACTGCCATCTAATGACAGACGCTCCACATGGCCTACAGTAACTTTCTCCCTACAAATCTCCGTTGTAGGCCGTTCTTGTTTGAAATCACACACATACATTCACACATGCACAAAGAACAAAAAGGTGCTGCATTTCATGTCAGGAATTTGAGCACATTCAGTGCAAGACTCATTCCACCAAAATGCATCACAGAGCACCACAGGAGGCCTTTCCTAACTGTGGCCATCAAACTCCTCCCTTAATAGGTGACACTATGGTTCACCAGTATGGATACTATTCAAAGAAGAATAACTTTTATTGTCATCATGCAAAGTGCAACGAGTTTACAGGGAGAGCCATGAGCCGCTCCGCCGTTTCTGAGCACGCTCAGCCACTTTCTCATGTGGGTTAAGTGTCTTGCCCAGGGACACAACGACAGCATGCAGTCAGATGGGGACTCGAACCAGTGACCCTCCAATTGCAAGGTGAGCACCCATCTACTGCGCCACTGCCGCCCAGTAAGCTCCCAAAAATCTACTGGCACCTCCCACACAGGCAGTCAGGATCTGTCTGTGTCACATTATAATGCATGCATTATAACGCTCTTTTAGTCATAGTTTTTCAAATGTATATGGTATTCCGAGAGACTGCAGCAAAATTTTCTCAGCATCCAAAACAGCCACATAATAAAGTTGTCAAAAGTGCAGATGCTTGATAGAGATGAGACTTCTTTTTTTTTTTAACCCAGATTGTTATTTTTCCAAGTATTTTTGCTGCCAAGCACTGACTGAAAAAGCTTCCAGGAAATGGTTAATGAGGTGGGTTATTACAACCATACTGCTAATCACATGGGAAATAAATATGTACATCCCATGTGATTAAGCAGCCAGTAGGGCATTATATAATGACCTTATGGGCTAATTAAGTCTACTTAAAATGAATTACCACCATCTTGAGATGGACAGTTAAACATCAGAATAAGACCTTTATTTCCATAATTTGTGGAACAGGCAACCAGTGCGCTGAAAGCTCTGAGTTCGAGTTCCTCCCAAACCCATTTTCCCCCATGTCATTCCCCCTACTCTCTCCCTGCTTTCCCGTTTACTCCGAATGATCCTATGAAATAAAATGTCATGGATGGATGGACGGATGGATGATTTTTCAAGTATGGCTACTGATTTCCTTGTATCATGAAACTAAAGAAAATATTGACGCCTTCCAATAAGCATCACTTTCTGATTGTTCTTTCCTGAGCCTTCTAACATTTCATGCTGCATTCACACTGGGCATCTGCTGCCACCATTGTCCTCAATGCCATTACCCATAGTGACAACTGGGAAGACCCTATATGGTGTTGGTTGCAGTGCTGGAGTCCTTAAGTCTGCCTGCTCTTCACAGCAATCAAAAGATTAGATGTAATGATGTATACTAAATCTAGCCATTGCAGCCTGCCTAGACCCCCAGACCAAAATAGAGAAGCGGTGGGAGTTGGTGAGTTTTTACTGAAGATTCATCCTGTAACTGAGCAGTCTGACCTTCCCTACAAAAAAGGAACTCTAAAGGCTATCAGCGACTTTCTGCTGCATTCATTTGATCACTTTTGAGACCCAGTATTATAGTTTGCACTGTTTGTTTTAGGTTTTCTTCTGTCTAAAGGTGATCCATCCATTTCCCCCTGAGATTAAAAAGGAAAAAGCTGCTCCGCTATCCTTTTTTTCTTTTGCTTTCATCTTGCTGATGCTGGAGCTCTGTGGCCTGGTTGGAAATGAGGAAAATGCTAGATACTCCGGGTGGCTCTAGTTAACAAGCTTCCTGCCAGCATAAACTGAACTGTATCCAAAAAGAAGAAGGGGATGCTGAACAAAAGCTGGCAGTTGAGCAAAGTGCATGAGGGAGATGCAACATAGCTAAGGTAAAGCTCTGTTAGGTACCAGACAACGTCAAACACAAACTGGAACGCATTCAGCAGGAGCTGTAAGATGCCAAACAGACAATAAGATTGTCTCGATGTAGTTGTGTAATTCAGCTGGAGTGAAAGAATCACTGTGATCTGAAGAGATGCTACAAATGACGCAACCAAAAAACACAACACAAACAAGCAGTGAATATGCTGTATACATTAATGCATCTGTTAATATAATCTCACCACTGAAAAACACTAAAAAATTTCAGATTTTCTGAAGCTAATCACGATGATTAGTTCCACTTTATGTTTTCTGAGTCACTGGAGAGGCAGACACCCATGACTGTTATTCCTTTTCTTTCAAAAGGAAAAACTGGGACACTGAGATTTTACATAATTCATATTATACAACCACAGAACACATATATATAGGATACAGAAATCCAGGAAAACTGAAAACAATATTAATATGCTAGTAAAAACATCAGTTTTAGCATCCCTCCTTTTAATTGCTGCTTTCTACAGTATTTACAAACATTTAGTTGCTTTATATTGCTGCTTTGAAAATGCAGTTACTTCTATTTTTCTCTGTACTCTATAAAAGTCAGATTGCTGTATTTGCCGGATCTACAGTGTCATCAGTGTCTGTGTGCTTGCTGCAAACACTGCCAGCTCTCCTTCACTCTAGCAACCCCATACCCTGTTACTGGGATTCTTATCAATCGTCTCACCTCCATCCCTCTATACTCAAAGAGTTTGTCCCTCTTTGCCAGCTGGGTCCTAAGGGAGCTCGGCCACTCACTGGGGACCTATTAAAGGAGGTGGGGTGAGTGGGTTTGCAGGGAGAGACACGGTGGCAGGTCAAATCGCTTTGTGGCCGAGGAGGGCTATCATTTACTGTAATTCAGGTCCTGTCAGGCTGAAGGAGAGGGAAGGTGAAGTGGTGTGGTGCAGCCTGGCTCTCATCTGTCTCCCCTTCCATCCCAGCTATCATAGACAATGGGTGGCTGATGGTGGCCGGTGAGTGGGAGGATGGGCACTCGAGGAGACATTACTGCTACTGTCAGGTGTGTGTATGTGCTTGGATTTAGTAGATTCTTCTGCCATTTACCAGTCGGATGAACACTGTGTGAGAACATTCAGGTTCAGTGCCTTGCTCAAGGATACTATGGCAAGATATTAACGTATTATCCAAATCATACTTTAAAATTTATTCAAAAGTATCACTTAGAGTAATGAAGAAAATGATGAACATGCAAAGCAAAGTGGTTTCATTCTTCTTTTTTTCCATGGTGAAATCTGGCACGTGTCAGCCACTAACAGGTGACCTCACAGCCTCTGACGTGCATCCAAATCCTGTAAGTAGAAACAGAACGCAGTGAAAGTAGTGAAAGAAAAATACTGAACCTGACTCATTGCTGGAGAAAAACGACATCAGATAGAGAACTTTTGCTCTGGATTTCCGGGCAGTTCCTTCAATTCTTTCTACAATATTTCTGTTGGATTGACTTCAGAACTCAACATGAGCTGCCTGTTCCAAAAGAACACCTATATTCCAGTGGCGTGCGGTGACTTTTACAGACAGGCAACACACACTGTCTGTGTGTGATAGACAGTCATGCAGTCTGAAATATATGATAAGAAATTATCATTTTTGATACATAAAATCCTTGCAAATAATGGATTTAATTTGCAACTGAGAAAAAAATTCCTTACTGTTCCAACAGTTACAGGCAAAAAGCAGCAAACATTTAAGTTGACTATGAGCTCCAACAGCAAGTAATGTTTTTACAAACCAACCAGGCGGGACACTGGGTAACACAACAATCCCTCAACAATGTCTTTTAAATTTTTACATCTCAATTTGAGTGCTCAGTGTTGAAGAAAGGGAGAGATGCGCATCTGCGTATTTGTCAGTGCTTTCTTCTATTTGCTGCCATTTTCTCCATCTCTGTGTCTTATAATGAACCAACTTTCTCGAACAGTTTTCCCAGAGGAATCGTTAACAGACATGGTTGTCGTTGTTTTGTTTTATGTTGTTGGTTTTTTTTGTTTTGTTTTCAAGTATCAAAACTAATTGCTCTTTTAAAAAACAAACAGACAAATAAACACAAAACAACAAACTGTTCTACTTTTAGATTCTGTATGACTGTGACAGTTTCTTCAATTAAGCGTGGGGGGGGGGGGGGTACACCCACTCCGCTGCGGTTGAACCGCTTGCTTTTCCTTCAC
>VOQJ01012747.1:0-13182 GCA_015052665.1 Apistogramma diplotaenia
CAAGGCGCTTTTTATTGTAAGGTAAATACCTTACAATAATTACAGAGTAAACCCAACAATCAAAACGACCCCCTATGAGCAAGCACTTGGCGACAGTGGAAAGGAAAAACTCCCTTTTAACAGGAAGAAACCTCCATCAGAACCAGGCTCAGGGAGGGGCAGTCATCTGCCGCGACCGGTTGGGGCTGAGGAGAGAGAGACAGGGCAAAAGACATGCGGTGGAAGAGAGAGAGGGATTATTAATAAGCAATGACAGACTGTACATAAAAGATGGACTTAGTCGAGGTGAAGTCATCCATTGGTTAATGAAGGTCTACAGTGAAGCCTCCAAAGATAATTATGGAAAAGCGTGAAGTCTTTATTATCCTTTCTTACTCTAATAGTAAACAGAATGTACAAAATATGCATGCTGCAGTCGATCCAACCTGAAATGAACACTAAATAGAAAGCCAACATCTGCATTGGCTTGACTCTTCAAACCCGAAAGCTATGTCCATCTTTTATATACAGACTATGCTTTTGCCATTCTGGGAAATAAGCAAGAGTCAATGCCTCATCACATGCACCACTTTTATTCCTTCAAAATATTCCTGAACAATTCAAAATATGTTTTTACAGGCATAATTCAAAGTCCACATTCACATTCTCTCTTTTGAGTTGAACATGGCTACAAATAATATAGACTACATGCGTTTGTGGAACAAATTTTGACATTTTGTGATTATTCAGCACTTTGAGGCTAAAGCTTGAGAAATTGTAAGGCTGGAGTTTCCAGTAAACACAGGCGATGACTTACCAGCCAATCCATCTGCTTTCTGCAACACATTCTTGCAACACCGACAGTTTGCATATTTTTCAGACATGCTCCCCATTGCTCCAGAAATTAAGGTGCTGCAGAAGTACTGAGTTAATTTTGAACAGATTCAAGATTTGGTTACAAAAATAGATTAACCTATGTGTGACAGCATATGGCAGAATCAGGTCGTGGCAGCAGCACTTAACGTATCTGACCTTTGACCTTCAAGCCTGATTGTGTGCATGACTGATACCACTGGCATTTGCTTTTCCACCTGAACACGGTGCCTGTTTCTTGTGTGCAATTAGAGAAAAACTAAGGTGGGTAAGAATGAGTGATCAAAGAGAAACAAAGCAGCCCAAATATGCCACTCAGCAGTCAGCAATAATTTTTCATGTGCAACTACAGAGATGAAGAATCAGAACAAGCGTGCCCTTAGATTCCTGACCAGTGTATTTATAAAGGCTGCATCAAAAAGATGTCTCTCTGTCTCCTTCCTGCTGAGACAAGAAACACTTTGTGTTACTGCTCAATCACTGGTTGCTATGGCTACAATAAAAAGGCAAGAATAAAGTTTGTTCTTTATGAAAAATCTGAGAGTATATAAAACACCAGACTATTTATAGAACCTGTGATGTTGAAAGGAGAAAAAGAAAAAAGATTTCACACGAGTCTCAGTGCTGACCAGCTGGCTGGCATGTAAGTAGGATATACGATACTTTAACTTCATATAGCCACAGGTGGGCTATTCTCAGACAGACCACTTGGCGTGTTAGTCTAACAGGAGTCGTCTGTATTTACCAGCTTTAAAGTGGGTGTTGTGGAAAGGAGAAAGTGACACAGAGATAACTGTCGCGTAGGCCTCGCTGGATGTTTACACCCAAATATGTTGCAGCAGGAAAAAAACATTTTAGCTGGACAGCAATCAGCTGATTGACAGACTTACAACCGACTCCCTTAGAGCAATAATCCTCTGGCCTGAGATTCTGTGCCAGGAGAGCCGCCTGGAACAGCATCACTTGGAGTAGGAAATGAATATCTTGCACAAGGGCACTTCACCAGGGCAGATGCATGCCAACAAATGGGTTTGAAAACAGACTGCTGCATTTACGGACACTCTCTTCCTGCTAATACGCCGCCTGGGACCTGAGGAATTACTATTTTTATACATTAACCAGCCGGCTATTTGCGAGATTAACAGATTAGATCTCTAAAACGACAGAAACAACCCATCAAGCAGGGTGACATTTTTAAATGCTGTATTTTGCCTAACTAACCTTGAAGTTGGAGAAGCTGGTATTTGTGCTTAGAAACATTTATCAATTTGATAATTGATCAACTTTTCAACCAACACTAATTTGTACACAAGATAAGCAAAACAGCCACTAACAAAAGATCATTTTAGGGGTTTTCTGTAATGATGCTCTGTAAAATTCTGGCTCAATAGCAATGTTTAAAATAACAATTTGACAACCAACCAATGAGAACATATCAGCATTGGCTGATATATCAGCCTTCTTTGCAGATATCAACCTATCAGCAAGATAAAATTACATCTGTCAGTATGATTGATCTATTATACCACAAAAAGCATCAAAATATGTAGTTCCTTTCCACCCTCTGAGCATCACAACAAACCAGGTCAGGAGTCAGCTGAGGACGCTTCATCCCAGGAAAACAGCAGGTCCAGACAATGTGTGTCCCCGACTGCTAAAGACCTGCGCTGCTGAACTGGGTGAACCACTGCAACGCATCTTCAACCTCAGTCTGCAACTGGGGAGAGTGCCCACCCTCTGGAAGACATCCTGCATCGTTCCAGTTCTGAAGAAGCACGGGCCTAGTGAGCTGAATGATTTCTGACTGGTGGCACTCACGTCACATCGTCATCTCTTCCTCAGCCTCCTCAGACCTCTGGTGCAACATGCCCAGGACCGTCTACAGTTTGCCCACCAGGCAGGTGTTGTGTGTGGTGTGGAGTACCTGCTGCACTGAGCACACTCTCCAGGCCCATATGCTTCAGGACTGTATTCTCCTCTCCTCTATTCTTTTTTTTAAATCTTTTTGGGGTAAGGGGGGGGGGGTTGCCTGAGCCTGACCACAACACAACATAAAGAAAAAATACTTGTCTGTTTTTATTATTTATTAATATATATTTGTCTATCAGGATTTTTGCTGTGTTGGCGTGCCTAATTTACCTGTAAAAGGTGCTACTGGACCTTTAATTTCCCCGATGGAATCTTCCTAAAGGGATAAATAAAGTTCTATCTAATATAATCTAATCCAACTGGTTGTTGCAGATGGCTGTCCCTCCTTAAGCCTAGTTCGGCTGGAGGTTTCCTGTTTCCTGTTGAAAGGGAGGTTTTCTTCCCCACTGTCGTCCACTTGCTCATAGAAGGTCATCTGATTGTTGTTCTTTTTCTTCTGATATTGCAGGGTTTTTACTATACATGGTGTTTTGAATTGGCACCATATAAATAAAGCTGCATTGAGCTGAACTGAACAGTTTTCCCCTGTAAGTTTTCAAGGATAGCGTAATGAAGCTTCACTTCAGTACTGTTTTAAAAAAAATGAATAAAAATATTTCCCCCTGTAGCACAACGGGGGGGATTTAAAAACAGAAATTTCGGCTCTTAATCATTGCACCTTTGAATATTCAACAAACACAAAACCAGTGTGAAACAACAGATAAACACCAGCCACTTGCTGTTATAACCAGATATAGTTTTCTGATGGGCTGCTGGCTTACTGGAAAATATTCACATTTTAAATCCTACTTTGCAGCTTAAATGCTGGACTGCCACAGTGTACCCACAAGTGATCCATGAATGGCACAGTGATACCCATGATCACTCATTCATAAGATGATCTTATCTGGGGTAGGATGTGAAAAGCTTAGTACTGATTTACAATTTGATTTAAAAAAAATTAAAGCATCATGGAAGTTAAAGTGTTGGAAATCTTTTATTTCAAGAATTTAATGTCGTGGAGGGGTGCAAACAACAATTTTCATTATTAATAAACATGCCAGATCATTTCTGCATTTCTTTTCAGTGGTAAATAGGATTTTGTGTGTGCAACATATGTATAATATCCAATTTTGGTCAATCCAAGTCATCAAAATATACAGTATAGTATATTTTCTTTAGTATAAATAAGGAGTTGGATTCTTGGTGAAAACACAGTGTGAAATGTGAATACAAAGCTACTAAATAGATAGCTTTAAGCCCATATTAAATCTCAGCCTCACTATAATCTAAATATTTGATATAAACAAGTTGAATACAAAGGGGGGGAAAACTACGTTGATTTTGATGACTATGTCGTCAGAGAAGCAGCCAATCCGGATTGGTTAAACCAAATATTCATTCATGAGGACAAATTCCATGGGAAGCAGGAACCACAGGTGCCCCGCTTAAGGGCACAACACGGCAATGCTCAGTTCCTGTTGCCAGCACAGCAACACAAAGTTGCCAGTGTAAACAAAAATTACCAACAAATTCCATGTGCTCGTTAACTCGGCGCTCACGCAGTATATCTCCAAAACACAAACACCGAAAGATAACCGCTATGTGTACGTCTTTACACACGAAATGTGAAGAGGAGTCCATTAATAATTCTATCGAAAGCGATACTTTACTTGAGCCCCGAAACCCTCGGCGACAGGAACGCTGGTAACTCCGCCGTTTAATTTGAACGGAAACAGAACAATAACAACAGTATAAGACAGGCGTAAATTTACGCAAACAAAGCGTATTAATAAAAAAAGAAATGCTTACGGTCCTGTTGGAAAAGCTAGTGCATCTTCTCCCCGTAGTACGGAGCTACAGCTCCTCGTTGTACCGTCTGAGTGTCGTGGACGGGGAGGGGCTGCTAGGTGGACAGAAATGACCGACGTCCCTCTGTGCCAATCGGAATCGAGGATATAGTCGAGGCGGGGCGTTCTTTTAAAAAGCGTGACGTATACGTACACCTCCAAGACCGAAGTCAAGGTGAGAGTTTAGCATCAGATTCTGTGTTTTATGTTAGTACTTCATTTTAGGTTTATGTTTAATTCACAAACTCCCCCCGTGGCTTTAAAACATGTGGTTCCTTTGTCTTTAATGTCAATAAGCAGCAAATTAGATGGCTACAGGAGTCGAGAAAATAAACGCAAGGCCTGTTCTTTGTTCCCAGCTAGCTACAACAATTACTATAACTATCTTTTATTGATTAAATGTAATCACTTGAATAAAAGAAATGTTCATTACAGTTCCCTGAAATCTAAGTCATATTCAAACTTTATTGTTTTGCTTGAATAATGCAAAAATAGAAAAGAAAAAATAAAATAATTATTATCTGAAGCCAAGAAATTTTCGGCATTTCACATAATCTGAAAAGCTGTAAAAGCTATACATAGCTGTAAAGCTATAACAGTATTTGCTCTTTATTTTCCCACCCATCTACAAACCTCAGTCTTTCAGAAGTATCAGCATCTATTGTAGCAATCTTTTTGCAGTGCATAACTGGTGATAATATGCATTGTAAGTGGCTTTTTGTTGTAAAAATAGAACAAACAAGGTGTGGGCTGTAGGTCTTCATAATTCAAGTGCTTCATGACACCATGCTCAGTCCAGTGGCAGATTGTTTGGTGACTGTTCTTTGGTTGCAAAAGATGGCTTTAGCCACAACTGCTGACTCTTTGCTGAAATGATGAGTAAGTGAGAAACGTCGTGTGAGTGTGCCCAGATGGAAGCAGAGAGTGGAAGAACAAATAAGCATGTGTTCATGTGTTTTTCCTTAATGTCACTCATTTTTTCATGCCTGTGGCGATTTCTCTGAAAATTCAGTCCACCTCACTGTGCCACCTTCGTGCTCTGGATTTGTTTACCCAACAAATCCTCCTTTGCATGGACATGAGGCTTTCACTTCCTGCTCGGGCTTATTTCTATGGCAACAGACGGCAGGGAAAACAGAAAAACTGGGAAACGTCTTTGTGGGCTAGAGTCAGTGTTGGGCGTGTCTAGAAACTCAGTCACCAAAAGTAATAGCAATGTTTGGAGCTTAAAAGGGACAGAGAGAACATGAAGTTTGACAGACAGGATGTGAAAAGGTTGCTATCTGTGCTTTTATCACAGGGATTGCCATTGTCAAATCAACCTCAGAGAATAATTGCAGCCACCAGAGACCACACCCTGGCATACCGCACACTGTGAGGTATGTCAGGGTGTGTGTAGACACGCCTGCCCACACACACACACACACACAGACACACACGCACGCACGCACACACGCACACACACACACACACAGAAAACACTGGGGTACTAAGGAACCAAACATACACTGATTATTGCTTTTAAAGAAGAAATAGTGGAATTTACTTAAAACGTTATTGTTCTTGCCAGTATATAGTTATTTATATCACCTACAGAGACACACATACATACTGGGTGAAGAGATCGTGTATGACACTGCCATCTGTAGGTCAGCTGTGGTCACTGCACACTGAATAACTAGTATTCAATGATAAAATGCTGGGCGGGCTTTAGTGCTGTTTTACATTGAATAGAAGATTTTTGCAGCATATCATTTAATGTTAAATATAAGGGGAAAATATAAATAACACAAATGGAGGCCCAGTGGAGGCACAAATAATATAAATTTTGAAATCTGACACAGCAATATTGTAGACAGTGCCCCAAATAAAAAGTATAACTGAGGTTGACGGGTAGGAAATCTGTAGTTTTGCCGGTATGTCGTAAAAGTATTTAGATCAGCAGAGAGATGCAGGAGTGAGCGTCTGCAGCCATCTGCAAAATGCAATGAGGCTCTGTTATGGTTTGGAGTTGCATTTCAGCCAGTGGTGTCAAAATTGATGGAATTGTGAACACAGAAAAGTACCTTCAGATTTTGATCCACCATGCAATCAATACCATCTGGAAAGTGTCTGATTGGCAGCAGCTTAATATTTCAGCATGGCAATGATCACAAACACATTGCCAATGCAGTAAAATCAATAGAAAAACACACAGTGGAACACTATCAGTCATGGATTGGCCTCCACAGAGGCTGGACCTCACCATTATTGAAGCAGTGTAATTTTCATGCGAGGAAAATGGTGGCACAAATTCTGCCAATCATTGGTGAATTTCCATCAGCTGATGGTGACTCCAGGTTGCTCCAGCAAGTAGTTTAAACATAGAGACCACAGTTCTGTGCCTGTGCTAGCTTTTGAGGAGCTTCACCAGTCATTTTCTGGAGAAAATGCACAGAAGTAGTTCCAGATTGTGCACAGGCTTTGCCTCTTTGGAAAAGTAGTATCTGAGATTCCTGAGGTTCTGGAGCAAAGGGTGAGTAAGTAAACCAACCTTGGCCTACTTTGACCTCTCTCTGAAGGAGGACGTTTACAAAAATAACATTTCTCCGGAGCCATCGTCTCTCTGTGACATTATTACAGCACTGTGGCCTACATTATGCTACAGTCTGTGTCAGCAGAGGGCGATATTTCACACAAGCAGTGCAGTGTGGGGACTGGGACAGCTGCGGATCAGATGTCTCCACTCCCGAAATTACTGAGTGACGACTTTGTTTTAATGACTCATAAAGCCCACATTTTTCTGTAGCCTTGTTTGTGTCTTGTACGGCATTGCATTGGATTGAGCGATGCTAATCCAGAGATCATGTCCATATGGGTGCTTTTTGTGCTTTCTTTCATGTTTTCGGGTACTCATGCATCTCTGTCACAGTTTTCAGGCTGCTTAAGTTCCTGAGTGTTATCTTCTGTGCAGCTCGGTGATCTTAAAATCTTAAGTCATTATGCTTTCTCAGTGTCATTATGTGACCGGGCGTGCAGACAGCTGCTTTCAAACTCGGCAGATCAAAGGGTTTCCCTCTCAATACACACACTATCTTTTACACTACCCTCCTTATTCCTCTATCTCCCCATCCACTCTCTCCAGACTTTCAACAGGGCCATAGCATTGTCTCTAATATTTTCCAGATGCTGAGTACCTCCCTTCCTCCCTTTCCCTGCTCTGTTCTTAACGGGTTGACTGAAAACCTAAGGGTTCTGGCCCCCCACCCCCTTTTCTTTCCCTTCCTGCATTACCGCTTCCCCAGCTATTTCAACATATCTGAAAAATGAAACATGACCTCAGGAGGTCGGACATGAGAAGCTGGAGCTCTCCCAAAGCAGAGCTGCATGCCATGAAAATGCATTAGCACAATGTGCAGTTGTTGTTGTAATCAGCTGTTTCATCACTGGTGTGTGATATGTTTTTTTAAAAACATTGCTTTGTTTTGACAAATTAATTTTTTGGGCAGAGTGATGCTGAAAGTGTTTATCACTTCTTTCTCTCACTGCTTCTCTCCATCTTGTCCTCCTTCTCTGCTAGTGATGGGAACCAGCTGGAAGAGATGGGCGGGGCAATGGGGAACGTAAAATGTTGCCGGAGTGTATGCCCCCCCAGGTGTTTCACCTTCATCCCTTAGTACATTGAAGTCTTCAATCGCAACGACACGTTAACACAGTTGCAGACACATGCTCTTTCCCCATCTCCCTCTAAGTGCATTAACGCACTCATTCATCCACTCACAAACATACAGGCACGCACACATACACATTCACAGCATGGACTAGATTCCCAGCTCATAACGATCACAGCAGCTGTTGCTCATGTAAACTGTCTTCACACACGATGACACACACACACGCACGCACGCACGCACACAATCCCACCTCCTCACCCTTTCTTTCCCACCATTTGATTTGCCCTCCTGCATTTATATCTGGATTTATTTTGACATCTTAAAGGACCTAAAAAACAATCCATAAAGACTTCACTCATAAATACAGTACTTGTGCTTGTCATCGTGCAAAAGCACACAAATCGACTGACATGCTTTCAGGCCTCGCCACACACACAGACAATCTGTTATTTGTTATTCTGAGCACTGCTGGGGTTACCTACAGGCACTAGCCTATACACTGATTACTAAGATAAAGCCTAGATATGAGCAAGTTCCATGCCGTGTGACATTAAAAAGATATGGCTCATATGGATTGTTTCTCCGATTCCAGGCCTGCAGGGAAAAGTGAGATGCTGAGATGCAATAAGATGCACATGTTTCAAGTAGAGCGATCGCCTGCAAGTTTGTGGCTTTGTGTGAGGCTCGTTAGTCCCTATGCTGAGAGTCCCGCTGTGTTTGGGGCATTTGGCCATATTATTAAAAGTTTGCAGTCACTCTGAAATGTCCTTGTTTTGAACATAAAACAAGATTTAATTAAATCCTTCATCTTTGTAGGTGTAAAGATTTTCACCAACTGTTTTTATGGTTTTGTATATATATATAGAGAGAGATGAAAACCAGTCTTTCCAAGAGCCACTCACGACATGCTTCACCTGATTATCTACAATAATAAAACATCAAAAGGTAATCTTATATTTTACAGGAGTAAGAGTTTATAAAGCACAATGTATCCTCAAAATACGGAAGAAAACTGTGAATTTGCATCAGTGCCACTACTTCGCCAACACACCCAAACACACACACTTGCTCTCCCTCTCAGTCTCTTTCTGTTGTACATAAGAAACTGAGTCAACACCTGACGGCTGTGAAAGAGTAATATAACACTGCTGGATGACCTAAATACTGTACAGTGCAGCATTAGCTCACAGACTTACTAGCAGTGACCTGGATATTTTTTATGTTGTGCACACACACACACACACACACACACACACACAAAACTTGTGCAGACAGATATATGAGCCCCCCCACCCCACCCCCTCCCTCTGTTTTAGTGGAAATGGGATTTTTTTTCTCTCTCTTCTCGGCTGTGAGACTGAAATGTCATCCGGCAGGTTGATTGAACGGCGAGAGGCCCTGTTGTTGGGAGAGAGCGAGGTGATGAAAGGCCTGGCTGGTGAAATCAGCCTGTCGCCCCAGTGGCAGACAGCTCTGTACGAGGTCCTCACTGGAACCTGCGTTGCCAGTCATTAAATCTCGGTCGACTCTAAAACACTTTTCTCCTTCTCTGCTCTAACTTTGATCACGCTGTTTATCTTTTCCTCCCTTGTTCATCCCAAAATGTAGTAATGTTAAAACGTAGCTCGAGTTACTCTGATTTCATCACGTGCACTGATGAAATCTTGTATATTCCTTTTGACTTTGAGACAACCCAGCCGACCACTATAAACCAACCGGCTGGTCCCGGGATGTCTGGGGGCCACATCACTGAGTGTTTTCTCAATGTGTGTGTTCCTCGCAGGAGGGAAAGGAACACCAAAAAGACATGGATGCAGGCTAAGCAGAGAGATGCAGAAATACTATGGAGAGATAGCCAGACAGGAAATGACCTCCCAGAGTGGGGGGGGGGGTTCCCTGTGGGTTGTATTTCCCTCCCTCTCTCTCACAAACACACACAGACACTCACTCACACATAACGTCTGATGAAATACAACTACTGAAAACACCGGTGCTGATTAAAGGCGTTTACAATATGTTTTAATTATGATTATGACATTTGAGTGATTTGGTTTGTCACAAATGTGTGTTTTATAGTTATATGAAACTGTGACACGGGGTTTTGATGCATAGTTTATTGCCGAAATACTTCATTTTAAGATGGTTACAGTAATTTTAATAATTTACTTCTTAAGATCAACTTAGCCTTGATAATTTGGTCCTAGAATCGCCCCTGGATCTAAGCTTTCTACCTCATGTTTGCCATAAATGTGCAGATGTCTTGGCAGTAACACTGCATGCTTTCAGACCGGCCCTGAACGCAAACCTCCGTGTACAGTGCAGCTAATCATTCTTCGGTCTGCAAAATTATGCGCTAAATATTCGCACGCTTCATAACCTCTGCGAGATGGAGATCTTTAACTAAGATCTGGCACCTCTCCTCACCAGTCTTAACACACGCTTAGAATTCCTCGTCGGCAAATGTGAACCATCTGTGCTCCCATGAAGCAACAAAAGGCGCGTTAATGAGAAAACGGTCATCAGTTAAGCTGCAAGCTGGTGGTGTTCCTACTGTAACTGAGTGCATGCAGAGTAGGCATACGGATGTGTTCATTAAACTTTTTTTTTAAACTTGTTTCATGACTGTTTAGCTCTGACTGAGCTGTGCTGCAAGAGAGCCGAAAATGTCTGGGTTCCCTGGGGATTCCGTGGGAAGGAAATCTTGCTGTCTGCTTTGTCCATACCAGGGATCCAGTCCAGATCGCAGACCCCCGGTGAACAAGGGGGCGCGCAAAAAACTCGGTCAAAGGGTTTCTCACTCGCTCTCTCCCCCCCTTTCTCACCGTCACTGTATGCTGCGTGTGTCTGATTACCTGCATGCACGCGCAGATCTCTGGATCTCGTGGGTCGAGATTTGTGCACATCTGGTTTTGGCGGGGTCGCAGAGTTGCGGGGGAGGGACTACTTCGGCGCGCGTGTGTGTGTATGCGTGATCATGCTTAGCGTCTGAACTCTGTAATTCGCAGCAGATGACCACTTGGGGGATGTAAGCTTTACTGGGGAGGTGGCTGTTTCATCGGACAGCATCGGAGCGCATTGGACAAATTCATCTGCTCTGTAGATGATGCTGCTCAGTGATGGCGCCGTGCGCTTGAAATGTACACTTTATAGAGCAACAAGTGAAATATGGAAGAGTCCGGCGTGACAGAGGAGAGGGGCGACTGCACCTGAGCAACACAAAGCGAATGCCGCTTCATATCCTGGCTGTGCCAGCCGCGCTGTGGGAATGGATACCAGCAGTTTCCTGGCGGGGATATTCTTTTTCTTGCTGTCGCTTAATGGATTCATATCTCCCTCGCTGGCGATCGGGTTTTGTCCCAGCCGCTGCGACTGTCAGCATTCGCAGCACCTCATGTGCACCAACCGCGGGTTGCGCGCTGTGCCCAAGCTCTCCGCGATGATCCACGAGGATGTGAGGATTTTCAGCCTCGGGGGAAACTTCATATCAAACATCTCTGCCTTCGACTTCACACGGTACAGTAACCTTGAAAGGTTAAATTTACAGTATAATCAAATAAGAAATATTCACCCAAAAGCATTTGAGAAACTCTCCAAGTTGGAAGAGCTGTACTTGGGGCATAATCTTTTGACAGCTATACCCGCGGGAAGTTTGCAGCCCCTGAAGAAATTAACTATTCTCTATGGAAATAACAATGCAATTAAGAAAGTTACACCGGAGCTCTTTTCCAACCTGGATAATCTTATTAAATTACGCCTGGATGGCAACTCAATAGAAGTTCTGGAGGACTCTGTTTTTAAAAGTTTAATCAATCTTCATTATCTTCATCTGGAATCCAACAAAGTGCAACATATTCACAGAAACGCTTTTTCTAAACTTACCAACCTTCGCTTTCTAAACTTGGCCCACAACATGCAGTCAGCCGTGCGCAGTGTCCTCACTTTTTCTCAACTCAAAGCTTTGACAACGTTGCTGCTGTCTGAAAATGAAATTCGATATATCGGGAACCACGTCTTCCAAAACCTGAAAAAGCTATCTAAGCTTTCCCTCAGCAACAACAAAATCTCCCGTATGGACAGCCGCGCGCTGATGGGCCTGTCGAGCCTCACAGAGCTTCTGATTGACGGCAACGAGCTGGCGGAAATCCCCGGCGGCCTCCTCGACCCCCTGGAGCGCGTCGAGGAGGTGGACTTCAGCCGCAACCGGATATCTAACGTGGATTCTCAGGCTTTTTCGAGACTTAAATACCTTAGGGTGTTGAGGCTGAAGAACAACTTTCTCACCAGTCTGTCTGGGGACATGTTTGCCCTCAACAACGCGCTTTACGACTTGGATCTCCAAGGCAACAACTGGACGTGTGACTGTCGACTGGAGGATCTGAGGAAATGGATTGCCGCGGCACATTCTCAGGGCAAATTGTTGACCGTGTTTGTGCAGTGTCATTACCCAGCAACTCTGAGGGGGGAATATCTCGATTATGTGAACAGCTCCCAGCTGCAGCCCCTTGGGAACTGGACCCATCTGTGTAGGAGTCAAACTGGGCCTGAGGAGAGCAGGGGAGGGGCAGTGCTAGTGAAGGTGGGGGGTCCTGAGAAAGGAAAGGGAGCTGCACAGAAGCCAGAGGATGGAGAGAGGGCAGGTAAAGTGGAAGAAACAGGAAGTCTGAGACCGGGGACCAGAGGTGGAGAGAAAAGAAAAAAAAAAGAGGGACAGGAAGAGACGGGAATCCAAGGAGATCAAGGAGGTCCAGAGGTGGCAGAACCTTCTTCTTTCCTTGAAAGAAGGAAAGCAAAGAAGCGGCCACGACCTGCTTCAGAGGCAGCTGGGAAACGTGTTAAGGGGAGGCCGAGGTCAAAAGTTATTCTCAAACCTAATTCATCAGCCACACCGAGTCAAGCAAGCATCAGGCTCACTACCACTC
>VOQJ01012747.1:13202-25079 GCA_015052665.1 Apistogramma diplotaenia
GCTCACTACCACTCTTTCTGTTCTCTCAGGAGAACAGTTAGATCTTCTCAGGTCAGCTCAAGATGATGCCCTACCTGTAATCACAGACCCTTGTGTTTTAAACCGCCATTTCATCATGAATGTGTCAGTGGATCAAGTCACATCTAGTACTGTCACTGTGTTTTGGACCACCAGGGATCATCACCGCTATACAACAGGCCTTGATGAAGTCCACTACCGTGTTCTGTTTGACAGGTTTGGCACCCAAGACCGTTTCCCCCGCTACGTTTACGCCCGCGGCACCGCTCACTCTGTAACCCTCCGAGAGCTCAGCCCGGATGTGACCTACATGGTCTGCGTGGAGGGAGTGGTTGGAGGATCCGTGTGTCAAGTTGCACCCCGTGACCACTGCGTGGGGCTTGTCACCCTCCTTGAGGGAAACGGCCGCGGAGCCGTGCTGACCTCTGACCTCCAGCTGGTGACGGTTGCGACGCTGGCTGGGAACGCTGTGCTGCTGCTGGTCATCGGCGGGGTCTGGCTGGGGAGAAGTCTGAGGAGAAGGCTGCAGAGGAGGAAGTCAGCCGTGCACGTGCGCCACATGTACTCCACCAGGCGACCGTTTCGTACCACAATGGCCACAGCCTCCGTCTCCACTGACTTCACCAGCTACCAAAGCAGCCGGCCAGTGCGACTCGCACCGCTAGAGGAGGGGGACCTCATTGAGTTCCCTTGCGACCGCTTTCTGGACAGCAGCATGGTTCGCAGAGACAGTGAAATGCAGAGATTCTCTGACTAGAACCATAAAAACTCCAAATGTTGATGCTGAATGACAGGAAAAAAAAAACATGTGACTTCATGTGTCTGTGATTTAGCCTTGTGAATACAAAGTCCTCTCATCTGAGCTCATGAGACACGAGAGGAAGTCCAATCCCTCTGACTTTCCCCATTCCCACTTTGAGCCCTTCCTCTTTAATTTCCTTGCATCTGTGACTGTTTCTACATGTGTCATTTGTTTTGAGTGTACACAAGTGATGTACCACTGATTTCAACTATGGTGCTAATATTCAGTTTATAGACATCATATTGTCTCATATTTGTACAGTATGTAATGATGGTTGCTGGGTGGGAGAAAAAAATCTCTCTTTTGTACCACATCTATCACGTTTTATACTTTTATATGGAATTTTGTATCATTTTGCATTACACGACAAAGTAAAATCCCCAACAATGTGACTGATTTGTCATTTGACTATGCATGTTATTATATCTGTGGTTACTAAGACCCAGACTGTATACAAGAGTGGAGAATATGGTAACAATAGAACATTAAATGAGTGAGTGAGTTGCATGCGTGACAAGATGTGGTCTGGCAATAGTTAAGCAGCCGCTTTTGTTTGAGTCTACAGGGTGGAGTGCCTCCTACATTCAGTGCAAATCACACACAGACACACACACACACACATTCACCATTGCCTGCACACATACTATTTTCATATCATCTGACAGTCGAGATGTTAGACATTAAAGCTACTTGATTAGTGGCAGCTGATCTTAAAGGGACAGTACTCCCTTTAATCAAAATTGAATATTTTTCCAATGGCCTGCCCTGCTTTTTTATTTAAATCGTGTGAATTGCCAGTTTTGTAAAGATATCGTCCTTCCTCTTGAATATAATGGAATCAAATATATTGGAAATTTGAAAAAGTCAGCAGGGAAACTTTCTTCTATAAATCTTGACCAGGTTATTCAGAAAAAGCCACAAACCTTGTTGTGTCCAGTTTCATGTAAGAGCTATCGTCTTTTTACTGCCTGCATCTGCTCACCATAAGAGGCTCCGCTGAGGGAGGACATCGTGTCTCTCACCATGGATGGATGCATGCGAACTTCACATCTACACATGGTGAACATGCAAATTCCACACAGAAGGGCCTCAGCTGACCAGGTAACAACGCGAACCGGAGCAGTACCCTAGAAATTACATGTTTATGTGAAAGGGGGAAGAGCATCTTAAATCTTTCTGTCTCTATTATGTCTGTGTGCAGGCCAAAACAGAAACAAGCCAGGTCATTCTTTGCTGGCAGCCCTTGTTATTGTAGTCAGATGCCACTAGAAAAAACAGCCACTAGATGGCAGTATAGACCACAGTCAGTACAGAGCCACAATCAGGTTGATCAAAATTAAATACACAGAAATATTCATCTGACAGATTTGATGCCATAAAAATATATTTAAAAGATTCACAAGCAGATACCAGAATAAGCTTTTTTATTTTAGCGTTAGATTTACAGCGATTGTCAACAGCTTTACAGTACAAAAGGTGTAATTTAAGTGTAAAATTAATTAAATTAAACTGGCAGGGAGTGAGAGATGAAGTGTAGTTTATAGTGACTACACAATACTATAGTTGTATTTTTTTAAAAAGTGCCTTAAATTAAATACTGGTTTAAGTGGCTTTCCAACATAGTTGCAGTTTTAACTGACTGTTATTTATGGCTTTTTAGGATAAAATGTTCATCTTATTATTTGAATTACATGTAGAACAATAAAACAACAAAAACATTCTTGTGTCATTTAAGATAATCTGCCTCTGCTTAAAAACACAATAAAACCAAAAAAACGTGTGCACTTGCAGCCTGCTCAATAAAAAAAAAAGCATTATTTTCTGAATAACTGCAAGATATGCCAGAAAATGATCCTAAAAAGATATCTCGTGACTGTGTACGGGCATAGTCAGTCCATAGGAGGCACTGGTTTGGCTGATGTCAAAAGAAAACAGACATTATTTGAATAAACACAGGATCCACTTGCCATGCAATGGTCACAGTTTTCACAAGGCTTTCAAAACCGGCATTTCACGTGCTTGCTTTGAGAAATGAAGTGATCGTTGTCACTCAGTATGTGTTTCTGATCTTGTCTCCTCCCAGAAAATCTGGTGATTGTGTCCACTTGGATTTATATATTCATTCTATCCAGTTTGGTATTTCATCTATATGTTGTAGGCTAGTGTCCGGGCCGGAAGTCGTGCCCCGAGTCGCCTCCAGCTGTCGTGGAAGTGGAGATGCTGTTATGTTGGATGGCTTGCAGATGAGACCCAGGACCTGCAGGGGTGGGACTTCCTCCTGGGCTCACCCCTGCAGCTGGACATAGAGATAGCTGTCAAAGTCACTTATAAAGTGCTGACTGTCCATTTTTGCCGTGGGGTTTGCAGGCATGTGCATCTCATTTTGCACGTTTCAATAAAAAACCATTGCAGTTGAGATTAAATGAAAAATATCTCCTTTATTTTAACAATTGAATACTGTACATACATGTAAAAAGAACAGTAGAAATATACAAATATAACATGTGCCAATATTGTATCCCTCTTTGTTCTCTGAAACTCTTAACACATATATCTTTGTTTGTTTAGGCCACTGGGTGCAGCATTTTCTTTTAAAATATTTTTCATTACAGGTCATTTTTAATCACTGTTTAACATAAACTTTAACCTGCCTGGAGTGCAAGACGGGCAACTTGTTCCCTGCTATCTTCATGCAAGGCAAAATAATCAATGATCTCAAATACCGTCACGGTATGGTTCATTAAAATAGTTTGACAAACTTAATATTCCTTTAAATTAAATCAAGAGTGCAGTGCTTTCCCCTGATTGGATCTCTTCAGGAATAAAAGTGCAATGCAAATTTTTGGACACAGTGGGGTTTAAAGCAGAGTTTTTACTCTTAAGTGCTTTTCAGCACCGCAAGACACAGTTTAAAATGGACCCATTGTGCTCATTTACAACTTCTTGTTTTTAATCTTGTCCTCTAAAGTAGCTTTCCAAGATTATCTATATTTATCTCATCCCGGGCCTTAGCTCAGCACCTCAGTTCATCCACCATCATTGAGCTGTTTTAGCTCCCTCCCATAACTTTCTGAAACCACTGTTCCGCCCCCTTGTAAACAGAAGATTTGGAAAGCAGGTTGGACGGGGCTTCTGTGCTTCTGTTTACCTGAGATAACCGTTTAAGGATATCCCCTCTTTTTGACATCACACAGATCCATGAGTTAAAAAAAACTGTGATCACATGGATCACATGCACATACAGGAAAACTGACCATGTTTAATATGAGCATCCACCACTGTAACATGTATATATACTGTATGACAAAAAAAACGAAAAGCATAATAGGTCCACTTTAAGGTTCCTGTGTGCAGAGCAGTGGTTCTCAAACTGGGTCCACCAGGTGTCTGCATCCAAAAGCTAATGGGCAAATAATTTGTTAAAAACTATCATAAAAAGTGCATATTTACAGATTGGGAAATTTATTCCTTCCCATGTTATCTTTGGGCCAACAGAAATTTGTCATCAGATTTGTTTGTGACACATCAGGTCAATCTGTCATCAGCTCTTATGCACCTTTCTTTGGGTGCAATTAACCGCACCTGCTGTGGTGCCGTTTGTGTTTTTAGCTGGCTAGCTAGAAAGCATGGAGTCTTTTTTATTATGTAAATTAAGTCCTCGAGTATTGCTACAGTTAAATCACAGATATGAGGAGTTACTTCCAACTAAGGGCTCCTTGGCCCTTGTAGTTTTAAGAACCCCGGGTATAGAGGACTGCTTTGTGGACGTGGACATGTAACCATGGGGCGTTCCCTACAGCATGAGTTCTAATGTGTGAATTACACCCTCAGTGGCGGATAGAGATGGGTAATGTCACACATCTGGAAAAGCTGGTGAGTTTTCTACACAGGGGTGCAGGGTAGGGGGTTTTACTCACTGGGGTACCCCTGTGCCTCCCTCTGCCGAGCAGTGACAGGACAGTCCTTGTGGGTGAGCAGGATCTGCTTCAGTTGACCCACCTCTGACCTCAATGATGTCACCTCATTCTGGGAACACACAGGGAAATGGTAAGCACTCTTGCAGTATAGGCTGTGTTGTTGTGTGCACATGTGTTTGTGTACAGACCACATCCCACCTGTAGCTGAAGGTTTGTGTGCGTCAGCTCTTCAGCTTTCTTCTCCAGCGACGACACCCACAGTTTCCTCTTCTGCCGGCAGCGGGTGGCTGCGGCCCGGTTACGTTCCAGAAACTTCTGCCTTCTCTCATCAGGGTCCTGCTCCACTGTCCTCCGTCGACGGTTGCCGCCTCCTCCCGCACCTCCTCCACCTCCGCTGCAGCTGCCGCCTACCTGCACTGCATGCTGACTGTGTGGTGGTTGGGAAGGCTGCATCTGCTGTGCAACTGGTGACAACTTTGCCAAAAATAAAAATAAAATAAAGTAATTGCTTAAATGCACACAAAAAAACAACAGTCATCATTCAATATAAAGCATTATACCTGTGCAGAAGCAGACAGTGGAGGTGCAGGCGGTGAGCCTGGGTGTAAGCGTGAAGGTGGTGACTGGTGAGCCTGCGCATGTGGTAAATTCCCTGCCTGGTGCAGCTGGTGGCTCTGACTGCTTCCAAGGTGCTGTGGGTTGGCAGCGTGGCATCGCTGTTGATAGGTAAGAGGCACAGGTGGAAGCTGTGAATGATGAGCCTGAGGATGATGATGATGGGGATGGTGGTGGTGGTGCTGTTGTTGTTGTGGAGGTGTCTGGTGGCGCTGTGGCATCATCTCTATCATATGACCCATGGGAGGAACATTGTTGTTAACGCTGATCATTCCTGGGTGGTGCTGTTGGTAATGGTGGCCCATTGTCTGCTTGGATCTCTGAGCAGAAATAGATAATAAATAAAAGACAGGAAGTTGATTAAATCTTGTTATTAAAAAAGCTAATTTATTATCATTTCTACAGGCAATGATTTAGAAGACAATGATCTCTGCAGAGATCCAGCTAAGCCCACAGGTATCTGATATAGATAATAACCACAGACAGTACAAAAGACGGACTTTGCTGCACTGACCTCACCCATTGTTTTCTGAGGTCCCGTTCTGAAGCCTCGAGACTACGATTTTGGTTGTGAAATTACAAGTACAAATTTAAGGTTTAAGGCACTTTCGCATTGGCCTAATTTTTCTGACCAGGATGTTTTACACTGTTCGTAAGAACCTTCAGGCACCTAAGATGTACCTGGTGTGTCAATTTTGGTTGCTCAGCTCCTAATCAAGTAGGAGTTTGTAAACAAACAAACAAACAGAGATTTTGTGTATTATAGTGAGAGATTACTTAGGAGTAATGAGTGGCTGTGCAGTGCACCCACACAGTTTATGGATACAGCCTACTAACCTAGATTACTAGAGTTTACTCATAACGTACTACTCCAACCTTTTTTCCAAATATGGTAACTCTGGCTAAAAGGAAAAAAATGGTGACGACAGTCAAAATACTTAAACGAAGGAGTCATAGTATATAGTCTAGGGTTTGTCCTTAACACCTGCTAAATTAGTAACAGCAGGTTATCTCTAAACGAGCAGGCCACTTCTAGTCACTTCTCACGGTGCTGCACTCCTATAATGTTTGAAAATGTAAATTAAATCTGGTAGTCAAACCCTCCTTCTTTTACATCCGTGCCACTTCTGCTTAGTGTCCGCAACTGTGAAGACAACTGTTGATGAGAGGGATAATGTGTTCCAATAAATGCTGCCGTCTGCAGCTTGATACCTTCACACTTTATCATTCCCGTGTATCATCTGACTAAACAGACTGTACGAGCTAAATTAAACCTCATCTCACCTTTCTCCAACACTCAGCAGAGAAAAAGCGAGAGAGGGAGAGGTCATGTTTGGAGCATGACATCACCCCCCCAGTCCCTCCCCGGCAATACTGTTATCTGTTCCCTGTTACACAATATTTCTTTAAGAGAAGAGGCAGATTTTTTTTTCACTTGCTCTCTCTCTCTCTCTCCCTCTTTCCCTCCCTCTCCACAATTCACTGAAGAAAAAAAGGAGCACATTTAACTGGTGCCAAGGATGAGGTCATTGAGCTGTCTGTGCCAGCTTTACCAGCCAGCCAGGCTGCCAGTCATACGTACGCGCACAGCCACAAACGCACGCGCTAAACAGAGCGGGACAGGAGTCCTTCAGTTGTGTTTACTAGATAGAAACACCCTGACACTGAGGCCGGTGATTACATCATGGATCTCCTTGGCTTGGATGACACACCACGTTGATATTTCTGTCTGAAGGGATCAGTGAATGAAGACACAAAACTGTACATGAAACACTGATCCACTTGTCAAATGTTTACTTTTCCACTTGAGTCGAGTGTAGTGTTACTGTACAACTGAGGCATGTTAATACACTTTCTGAGGTTTTAAAGAAGCAGAGTCCCGTTTTACAAAAATCTTCCCGAGCAGCAACACAAGTCTTAGACCGTAGCTTTATACTGTGTTTTTCAAGTCTCAGGCTGAAAGCTCTTTTTATACAACAACCTGCATTCAGTTGTTTACACAGACACACATTCATACAGGACTTCACTCTGTGTGTACTTTAGGGACTTTGTGTATCACACATACACTAACACACCAGTGGATGAACCACTGACAAAACAATTTATAGATGACTCACTCATTGTGGAACGAAGGTGTTACATTTTGGTGAACGGTTACGAGCCTGACAAAATTTCAAAAGGCTGTTTGAGGGTTCGGACTTGGCAACAGGGTTAAAGGTTTAGAGTAAGGAGTGAGGTTTTGTTGTGATGGTTATGATAAGGTAATGTGTTCGATCACTGAGTACCCTTGTGTGTGTGAGAGAGAGAGTGTAATAAAACCGGGTCAGAAGTGAATCCACCACCTGAATGTCTCTGCAATCTGAAACCACCTTTCAGTTGCCCGCTCTATATACGAGCTCCTCTGCAAGAAGCCGTAACCGTGTCTACGCCTGTGTGTTTGTGTGGGTGTAAGACTATTACTAAAGTTGCTTTTGATAGAAAAATATATGTACAGTACTGTAGCTGTTAATTCCTGATGCACTTGGAAAGAAGAAGTATAAAATTTACATGAGAAAAGATTGTTGACGTAAGGGGAATAAAGCAAGTAAAAAACCCAGGGGGGGCATGTAGATTGTAACTTCCTGTGGTCCAGACTTATGTGTGTGTGCGCTTGGGGGTAGAGTTACACTCTATTTCCTGTCAGCCCTGATTAGACAGGAGTATGGCAAAGGGAGAAGGTGTGGCTGGGTGATTTTTAGTGTTGTGTAACACTATGAATTTGTCTTTGCTGGAAAGATCACCTACATAATGATGATGTTTCCTAGACGATGGTAAGTGGACTGGTGCTTATATAGCACATTTCTCTTCTAACTGAGCTTACGACAAGCCTCATTTACCCAATCGCAGACCTTCATACAACACTTTACACCCCACCCGAGCACCTTGTTAAGCATTCACACACACAAGAGTGCAGTGAGGATTGAACCACTGGCCTTCTGATTGGTAGATGACCTCCTGAACCACAGCCACCCCAAATAATAGAAGATGTAAGGCAGATACGAAAATGAAGCGAGCAGTTTATTAGCTCAAACACTGGAAATAGTGTGGTGTGATGGTTACCTACCTGAGGTGAAGAACAGGAGGGGTTGTGTACAGGAGCCGGTATACCCATTGCACAAGACATCTGCTTCTCAATCTGAAGAAGAAACAGTCGACACAAAAAAATCTTTAAGCTACGACAAAAGAAAGCAGCAGCTTGTATGCACATAAACCCCAAGTATGAAGAGTTCCCCCGAAGGTCACATCCATCTGGAGCTTGCCATTTTGATTAATTTATCCACAAAAGTGAATTTTCCTGTTTTGTAGCCACTATACCTGCATCTATAAATCACCAGGCATGCATGGCTGAATGTGTGGGAGCCTGAGCATGACAAACACCATCCCCTTCCATACTCACAGTCATGTGCTGAGCAGATGCCCCTTGCATGGCGGGGTCTGGCAGGGTGCCAGGTAAGGAGGCTGGCAGAGGCTGTCTGTGTCTGTTCCGCATGTGAAGGAGGCAGGACAGCGGCCCAGGAACCGGCCTGTGGTGAACCAAAGAGGGGGCGATAGAGACAGGTCATGCTAGGGAGCTATCCACAACTACAGTTTCACTAAACTAGGTTCAGGGAGAGGTGCAAGTTGAAACATTTATAGCTGGATCTTCATGGCAGGTGGAGGTGCGAGAGAAGTGGTCATAAAGTGGTGAATGAGTTGAATGCTACAATATCTTGTCTTTAAAGGAAGCTTAAACCAAATCTATGACCTAAAACTATATCAATGGCAACAGATATGACACTGATATGCCACTGAGCTGGGCAGGAGGTGGCTTGCAGATGTGCAGCAACTGTAAGCTGGCTGCAGCAGCTTAAATAGCACTCCCTATAAGAGACTTATCAACAGGATGTTTACAAGGGTATCAGCTGATGTGGGCTAGCACTGAGATCAGCTGATTTGCTATGACTGCAATTTATGTAATTTAATTATATAAGAAAAGAAAGTGATTTTAACTGGCCAGATTTCTTTCATCTGAGCAGCAAGTTGTCAGTTTTCTAAAGTAAAGGCAGCAGCAATGTGTCTTTCTAGAAGCAACGTTTATTTCAACAGATTTTACTGGAACCTCTTTCTCCAGGAGGAAATAATCCCTTTAAAACTGTTGACAGGGTGTGCTGCTTATTGTCTAGAAAATTAAGCTCTCTAGGCAAAGATGTTGCTGTGTGAGTTTTTTGACGCGGGGAGTACTGCAACCTAAATTCCACTGAGCCTCGTTGTTTTGGGATGGAGGAGAAATCTCAGAGGCAGATGTGTCAAAACATTGGCACACTGGCAAAATAAAGCCGTGAACTGCTAGAAGTAAACGTTATTGAGCAGGCTCAGAGAACCGCAGAACACTCGAATGTGATCAAAAGCACGCGTTGAATGACACAACGGTGAAGCGTTGCTGTATGCCAGTAAAAAGCTGGAAACAGAGGCTTGAAGTGAAGTGCTGACAACAGAAAGAACGACGAGGGTTGGAAAAAAGCAGAGGGAGAAGTGAAGCTCGTGGATCACAGTGGGGGGATGCAGAGACCCCGGGTGCTGACCTAACCGCTCTGGCTCTCGGCCAGTCGAGACAGTGTGGCCACGCGGTGCCCACACTGAGGTCACCGCCAATGATGTCATCACAGAATCTGGGGGTATGTGACCCTTTTAGCGCACAACAAAGCACAGACAAACCAAAACAGCATTTCCTAACATAACCACAACAGTTCTACCAGGCCAGCAGCCAGACACTCAGAGCAGATCGCTATGGAAACCGCTGGTAAACACTCGGGGAAACAGTCAGACACCCGATCCAGGGTTCACTTAGTAACTCTTAGCGGGTTTCACTGACTAACATGCTGTCTGGATTCAGCTGGCACTGATTTACGACACCATAACTGACTGTCAGCTCGCTCCCCACCGTCCTGTCATGGCCTGTGTGGGCTTGGACAGATGTTTGGAGCGTATTATGTCACTGACTCACTTGTGGCACCTTGACTCATCTGATCAACCACAGAGATGCGACAGAGCCTTTGTTTGTCTATAGTATGCATTGCAAGCAGAAATCATTAGAGGGCCAGTTCATAGGAAGCACTTTCATTTAAGACTGGCATTTGGGATAGATTCACTATTCTGGGGTGCCAATTTACTGTGTTTAGTATAATTAACCTCCACAAAACACAAAACATTTCTTCTTTTAATCACAATGTGTCCAGTTTGATCTAAAAATATTACACTTCTCGATTTCCTGTCTTTTTTTTTTACCATCTGCTCTCCAATAAACGACTAGACCCATAAAAGAGTCATAAATGCTAAAATGACATCACTCTGATAGCTAGGACTGGTAGAGAAAAAAAGAGAAAAAACGAGAACAGTCACAATTTTCTCAAGCAAATGTAAACTGGTTCAAAACTTGTATAAATATTTGATTATTATTATTATTGTAGGCCTGCACAGATGTATTTACAGGTGGGACGCTTTGTCAGGCTGCTGCCAGCTTAGAAAGTGAGTAAACTTTTTTTTCTATAGCACTTAAAGAAGACAGCAGAGCAGCAGAAGAAGCAGTATAACAAACCAAACAAATTAAAAGACCAATAAAACCCACAGGGATTACAACTGCAAAACTACAAAAAAGGACCAAATAACACCAGTCTGTACCAGAGTGTGACCGGATTTAACTGACCTGACCATGAGGGGGAGGCACTTCCAGCATTAAAAGCACTACTGAATCGAAAAATATTCAGAAACTAGAAGACGATACATTTCAAATGAGGCATACACTGAATGAAAAGGATGTGTGCATTTTTAATTACATTGTTGCTGCTTTTATTACCTGGCCCTATATGTAATGCACCCTATATGTGCATATAATGATAAATTGTAAGGGTTGACGGTTTACTGTTGTTTCACAAATCCATAGCTGCACTGTCAGGAGGAGTGGGAGCAGCTGCAGGGAGCTGGTCAGATGAAAGACAGGAACTTCTCTAATCTGTCTGTTGAACTAGGTGATAACCAGGGAGCCAAGGAAGCTGCCCAGGCGCTGAGAGACTCCGGTCTGGCTCTGAGTCTTTGCAGACATGCACCAGAGACAACAGTTGCACGGTAGGGTGGGTAGTGTCTGAGGGACCAAGTGGCTTTTATGCAGTGGTTCTCCATCTCTTTTGCAATTACTTTATTCTTTCACTACACTGATACTTTCTCTTCCCCTCCTCCCTCTCACTTCATTAATGAAGTGATGAATTATGCAGGGGAAATGCCAGCTCTTGAGCAATGGAATGATTTATAATACGTCCATAACAGGAGGGAAAAAGAAAGAATGAGAAAAGGAAATGTGTTTGCATGTGTGTTGCAGGAAAAATGTAAGATACACGTATATGTTTGGATGCCTGTAGATGTGTGTGTGTGTGTGTGTGTGTGTGTGTGTGTGTGTGTGTGTGTGTACTCACTCGGTGTGTGCGAGGGTGGGGGTAGTGTGGGTGATGACTG
>VOQJ01012748.1:15991-38718 GCA_015052665.1 Apistogramma diplotaenia
CCCCAGCAGGCTAGGCCTATAGCAGCATAACTAAGGGATGGTTCAGGGTCACCTGATCCAGCCCTAACTATAAGCTTTGTCACAAAGGAAAGTTTTCAGCCTAATCTTAAAATTAAACAAACTGGGAGCTGGTTCCACAGAAGAGGGGCCTGAAAGCTGAAGGCTCTGCTTCCCATTCTACTCTTAAGTAGGAACCTAGGAACATCAAGACACGAAAACTCCTTACCATGCATGGAGGGTTTCACCCTAAATCCAGCAGCCTGAGACTGTACCCTACTGTAAGTAGAAGGAAGGAGGCCAAGAACCGGTAAGTGTCAGAACCACTATCCTGGATGAAACAACAAAGATCCATGAGTACTTTGTTAAGATGGCCACAGCTGATCATGTGCTTAGGCCCCTACACGGCATGTACCACTGGTGGCACTGGTACCACAAGTGGCTACTATTATAAAATCCTCCCGATGGCTGGACAAAGCTGTGCTGAAAGACAGCTCAGAAGCACTAATCATGGCAGCACAGGGACAAGCTCTAAGCACAAGATTGTTCGAAGCCGGGATCTAGCACATCAAACAAGACTTTGAGTCTTGAACAGCAGGGTGCAAGATGTTGGTAGGCAGGGCATACATGTAACGCCATTACCAAGTGACTGGCACAGTATACATCTGTGCAGAGTGTGGCCTGGAAGTCCTGAGGTCAAAATGGGATACGCCTCCAAAGGTGTTTGAGAATGACTGAGCTAAGATCCTGTGAAACTTCCAGATGCAGATGTACAGGTGATCCAACCAGACATCCTAACATTTTAAAAAATGTTATTACACTGTACCTTAAATTTAAATTTTTATTTATTTGTTTTAATTACACAACACTGTTCAGTCAAATTAGGAGTAGGGGGTTCCTCCTCCCCTGGTACAGAAAACTTCATTCAAATAATTTGGACTTTGTGAAGGCAGATGTAAGGTACCGGGATGCAGTGGTAATCCAAACGTCAAATCACAGAAATGTGATATCCACCTCTGTCTCATAAAGTTCCACACAGAATAGTGATCAATGTTGGACACATTCAGGCACACAGGTACATGCAATTCGCACAAACACAGACACACACAATTATTTGGTTGTTTGGTTAAATGCTTATATGACTATTAACTGTAAATCAGCAGGGACAGGCTCTCAAAGAGAGCTTGGGAGTCAATTCAGGGTTGATAATAAAACCATTTAAAATATTTGCAGACTGATCCTGCTTAAATCAAGAATATGTTGTTGTTTACTTGAGTCAATCCCCTTCCAAGTGTCCCTGCTTTCCTTCAGTCTGGCTAAACTTTCAATTATACATTAAAACTTCTATATGTGTGCATATTGACCCTTTCCCAAATGACTCTTACGAACTTGCACTTCACTGTGGATTGTCATTCTGCATTAAGTCATCCTCGCAGCCCTTGAGAGCCCTCACAGCATATTAAAGGGAAGGGTATAAATAAACAGACTGTAGGCTGCAGTCACTACTCTCTATAAGGAAATAAAATTCATCTCCATGGATGCAAATGATTGCTTTGCTTATTTAATTACTCTGTTACTCTGTTATGTACTGTACAACAGTCTGGGCACCTTTCCTTTTGCATCACATAATATTCATTTCTAACTATTTGTATGTCTATGCATCATGATCTCTTTTAATTAAGTGGGCAGAATGAACTGCAGTGTATTTGGACTCACATGAGTTAAAGAACTGGGGGTTCTACAAACCTGAAGAACCTGATAGGGTTAAAAGGACCACATGTCACTGTCTGTCTCTGTGAAAACTTCTCTGCTTTTTTGTTTGTATTTAAGTCTCAACCACACATCCCTGAAGATGAGTGTTTCCACCTGTGCCTCTTTCTTGTTCCTCCCTCTATTTCCACTCCCTCACTCTTTCTCCTCTCCTTCCCTCCACCGTCACATGTCCTCAGTGAATAGAGTGTTGAGTGGATTTCACCAGCTGGTGCCTTTGCCTGCCACATAAATAGTGTTAAAAACAAATGCATGTGAGTATGCATGCATGCGTGTGTGTGTGTGTGTGTGTGTGTGTGTGTGTCTTTGCCAGATACTTGAGTTGAGTCTCAGTGTCACATCTGCCCTCCAACATTCCTGTGTGCCTTTGTGCTCATGTGGAAGCCTGCACATACTTCCACATCTGCGGAAAATCATTATGTTGTCACTTGTGACACACGTGCACACACACTCACAAAGCCTGTCTTGTATACATTTTTCTCCTATTTCAATATAATTTACTATAAGCCCGGATATGTTGCTTTTTAAGTTTTGAGTGTAGAAAGCCCGAGAGGTCAGTCAGACAGTAGATTCTCCTGTTGACTTATGATGTTTGTGATGCTCACATGTTAATCAGGGCAGTTCCTGGGACCCCAGAGTCTTCATTCAAATGAATATCCAGCTGGACAGTTGGCAGATCGTATCAGCAGGTTAAGTGCAGTAACTCTGCGTGCTGCTAAACTCATCTTTCCTCTTATGTCTTTGACCCCTCTATCTGTCTGCCACAATGTTCCTTCCCCATCTGCCCATTTTTATATTTTATGGCCGTCTTCCTCTGAAGAGTTGAAACAGAAGCTATTTTTTTGTCTTTGCAAGAATAGAATTAATAATTACTGGAATTTGACTGCAGCTGATAATTGGGCCTGCCGTGTGAAGTGTTGTTCTTTGTTTGTGTTGATTTTTTATGGCAATAGTTGCTAATGGACTGTTTCCTGTTCTTGGCTGTGCCACTTTCACACCCTGGACATCTTGGTGCTGGTGGTGACTAAACACTTGAAAAAATAGATGCAAAAACGCACATGTACATGCTCTGAGAACAGGCGGCTGAGTCTTGGCACAAATGCTGAGCACATGTCACAGTATTTAAGTGAACAATGCTTGTAGAACTCATACTGGAACTGCCACACCCCTCCTCATACTGTAGGTCTTACTTATTCTTATCACCCCCTTCATATCCCCCCATAGAAAATCTTTATTCACCTGTCAGATAACAGGGTGCTTATATTTATAATGTGACATTTTACTGCTGCTTAACTGACAGGACCTATGCTGCATACAAGCCTCTGCACATTTTCAGTTAATCTGTCAGGTACAAGCAGAGGGTCTCAGAGGCTGTACTTCACCCACACTGTCAAAGCTGGAGAAAGTGTTTGGTGTAGGACCAAATGAAACTTTTCTATAAGAACAACCGATCCCGAAATTACATTATGGCAGATTGTAAGTTGCCTTTTAACACAAGTGTCTGTACTTCTACTTGAGTAAAGAATAACTGTACTTTTGCCTATTTGCTATTCTCAATCTTTTTAGATGCATACATTTCTGCTTGAAATTTAGCCATTTAAATAGGGTTCCAGGACGTGTTTGAGAGCATTAATGGGCAGTTTACTAATATACAGGATTCACAGATATTATTTTTAATTCAAATAAAGTGAGTTTGACATGGAAACTTATGTACTGTATTAGTTTCATTGAGGAGGACAAGTAAAGACTTAACATTGATAACGGTAACTGAACGACAAGACATTTGAAATATGTTCTGTCACTGATGACGGGTTTGGGGTTATAGAGTTAAACAAGTGACGTGCCATCAGGGGAGGCAGGCAAATACTAAGAAGAGACGAGCGGTGAGGCACCAGCCCGCTGAGCCTCACCATGGATTGCACAATGACTATGCTAACTGTGCTGGCATGCTATGCAGTGAGACCGTATTGCTATTAAGTTCTAACACTTTTACTATATGAACAAAATTTCTATATTTTAGCTGGTGTGTATAATGCACAGTGTTTTTTTAATCAACAGCTGTATGTGTATAACATATTCTTGTGCTGTGCGATCACAAACTGCTGCGAAAAGGCACTAGGTGAGGCATGCAGTTCTCGTGCCTCATGGCAGGGGGCGCTGGTGATCCCAGGGATTCTTCTTACGACTCCTCGGCTGCAGAATAATAGAATTAGACAGCAAGCTTCAGTAAACAGTTAGCAAGTCAAGTTCTTTTAAAACTGAGGAAAGTTAAGGAAGACTTCAGATGCAATAAACCTAAAGTGACGAGCATGCTTTAACTTTTAGAAAGCACATATATTTGTGTAAGAATAGGGAGTAAAATCAAAAGTTAGAAAATAAAAAAGCCTCAAGTACACATACCTAAAAATAATTCTACTCAAGTACAGAAGTACAGTAACAAAGTATTTGTATTTTATTACTTTCCACCTCTCAAAATAGGATCTGTTACTCACTTGTTCACAGTCAACAAAAGATTCATTCATTATACTCCTGAGACCCGACCTCTTGTTTGGGCTTTCAGTTTCTCCTAGCTACTTGGGATTAGCTGGACCTGATAGATATAAAAACTAAGCATCACCTTTGAAAAGAAAGTAATTTTTCTGCACAAAAGTAAAACCCTCATAAAAAAAAAAAATCGATTTTTTTGACAAATTAGAATTTTTTTTTTAGCAGTATGGAGGACGTACGGTCTAAAAAGTATTCTCAGTGTGACTGGGTCAGCGATTAAGTCAGATTAGTAAAATACATGCTGTCCTTGTGCCTGAATGATGGTACCTATTAAAGGGACCATCTGGAGTTCTTGACCTTTGCTCCTGCTTTGGAGCAGTTTTTCTACGATTGTCTGCCCAGCAACAACAGGTGGTTGTAACATGTCAAGAAACACAGCAGTGTGCAAGCAAAGGCAAAAAGAAAAAAGGCTTATTTGCTTGGATGGATGTTAACATGCAGGATGAAAATTAATCTATTCCAGTAACTAACAGTGACTATAGTACATTTATTTTTGCTTGTTTACAAAAAAATCCCATCCACATTGTCTACTGTGTTATTATGATCCTATACATGTACCATTTTGAAGTTGTTTCATTTTACTTTCAGTATCTTTCACATAATATTTAATGGTTCTAAGGAAGGACAGAGTACTTTAAAATTCCAGAAATATAAATCATAATTAGTCTCTTCTTCTTCATTCCTTCATCCCTTGACGGCAAAGCTGGCTTTATTAAACTTTAACCTGTAATCATCAGATCATGCATCCCTGAGTGTGTGTGTAGGTGTGTGTATGTGCGTGTGTCAGGAGATGGTGTGCTACGTCCACCAATTAATTTTTAATCCTTCATGCTACACTGATCACTCAATCTGTCTCTTCAGTTCTTCTTTAACTTTTAGGCTAAACTGCATATATGAGAAGCTATTTTCTTTATAAAATCTATCTGACTCTATTATTTATAGGTTCAGGGACAGTAACAATGTGTGTGAAAGGATGGCTTTTTGTCCACGGTGAGAGTCTTGATTATCATGCCTGTCTGTTTATACCTAAACTAAAGAATATAATCATTATGTTATTGCATATAATCCTGTTGACCACGATTAGCTTCAGATATACTTTAAACTCTGAAAATTATCTTCCTGGGTCATTTCCATCAGTGAGTGCCTCCCCCTGACTCCCCCAGAATCAGCTGATTTTTTTTTATAATAACTTTAGCGTATCCAGTGAAGCCATGTAAATTTTATCTTCATATTATGGAAAACTACATACTTTACATGCTCCAAAGTGCATACTGTATGGGTGGATTAAAATTTGGCTCTTCTTATTCCTACCGTATTATATCACTCATAACTTCCTTTGGAGATATTTTTAATTTTCTGGGCTAAAAAAACCCCAGCAATCAAAATCAATTTCACATCTACTCAAAATGCTTTAATAGAAAGCCAAAATGTCCCTTTTGGGGATGATTTATTCACTGGCTTATTCTGAGCATCAGTTTCATGGAACATATAAAAGTTTCAGTGGTAAAAATCCACCAATTTATTGATGTAGAATAATAGAAACACACACTTAGATGTTTCAACTGTTTTCTGAGAATTCAGTGTTAAAAATTTTGTGTGAACTTTGACCTGAGCATCAACAACTTCAGTCTTAAACGTGTCCTTTGACATATGTTTAACATAGTCTGACTGATAGAGGATTTTTAAGACTGATAATCGATGCTTTGTGATCCAAAAATCAGTGATCAGTTGTGTCTACCAATGTTTTTTTCTTTTAAACACACCAAATGCAAATTCCCCTGAGATTTTTATGTTTAGTTATTTAATAAGCTTTACTTATATACTATTACATTGCAGCTTTTAAAATAATCTTGTTTAATCATCACAAAAAATCGTGGATTACTCATTTATGCTCTGCCCGACTTGGCCCGGTATGTGGTATTTTGAACATGTGTTGCTGTCAGGGGTAGTTGCAGAGTGCTCTCTGTTCAACAAACTATGCAACATCAATGCTAAAAACATGTGTGAAAGGTGCTTCTCTCATCTCTTCTTTTAAAATTTCATTAATCGCTCATCATAAATGCTGATACAGATTCATTGGTGGCAAATTGCTAATATCGACCTACAGTATATATTGGCTGGGCTCTACATTTTAATACGAGGCTAATCTTCTAGTGGTGATTACTGCAGTCTTATTCTTTACTTTTGTTGAAAGTAATGTGGTACATTACTTAATTACACATCAGAGAAAGCAATTTGTCACAAAACTTGAAAGCCGCAGTGATTCTGCTTAGAAGTATGGATGGAAATGAAGGCTACGAAGCTGCAGGCCTGACTGCTCCGCGCTGCTTCTGTCACCTGCTGAAGATCAGGCTCTGGCTGCAGGGCTCGGTTCAGCGTACACTCTGCTTTAACATCTCTCTGGGTTCTTCACGAGCTTTGTGTTAGCATGCAGTCTGTGCAGCTAGTCAATGTTGTGCTAGCGGTACAATGCAGTTGTTTGTTAAAAATCAAAAGTGACTTTCATATTTCCACTCCTCCAAGGTCATAGACTTCTCCACCATTTTCCTCCTTCCTGCATGTTAAGTGTGCAAATGAAGCCCAAACGTGGAGGAAAGAAATCAGTATGTTTTCTTCTGCCTGTCATGCAGAGAACTGAAGAACCTTTGTAACGCAAGATGACATACCTGTAAGTGTAATGTGATTACTGGCAATGCATTACATTACTGTGTTAATAAGGACACACTCATACCTCTTATGATATACCTCAGTCAGCACCTACTGTCTGCAGTTATTTATGAATCCCCCCTTCGTACTCAGAAATAGGGGAGATAATCCTTACTTGAACCATTAGAGATCACTGAACCAAGAAGTCAGGAGTCAAAACCAATAAGTAGTAAGAATCCTTATATGACCGTTTAATACAGAATCACAAAAGCCTTTTTAGTCTTTTCCATCTGCTCTTCCACATGTTCTTAAGTCCATTTGCTCAGAATCCAAGAAACAGCTCCGTCCGTACTGCATGGTTATGTCACTATCTGAGCTGCTCTTGACTCTCACTGTCAAACACTCACCTGCACCCTGTACTTTGACCTCTCTCCGTGACTTCTAAATTAGGACGAGAACACAGAGCCCACAGAAAAAGACATGCGCATTTAGAGGAAGCATCTGCCTGACATTTGATTGATTTTTTTTCCCCCTCTGACCTGAAGAACAGACAGACATCCAAGGAGTCTGGGGTTGCTGAGGTAACTGTAATCACTCTTAATTCAGCATCAGGGAGAAAGCGAGTGGATGGAGGTGGATGGGCAACAGTTTAGTGGGCGGATGTGGGAGTTGTAGGGGGCAAAACAATGAATATGTGACACCAGGGAACACAAGTGGAGTGTGTTTCCTTGTTTCGTGACACTGCAAGAGTTGAGGCAGAATGATAAGGATGAAGAAAGGCTTTACATAAATACGTTTTCTTTTCTCAATCCCACGGGATTTAAAAGCTCCTCCTCTCTCTTCCCCGCTTCTCCGCCTTCTCTTACAGCAGATAATAATCCTTTCATCGACTGCTGGCGAGGGCTGCTGTTTGTCCAAAAAGCCTCTTTTTCTTCAACAAGCTTCCTCACTCCTTTCAAATTTCACCACACCGAGAAAGGCGTGAAGATATTATTAATGCGCCCCCTCCCCATTTGCTCCGTCTCCACCTCCCTACCTGTCTCTTCATGTAATTTCACTTTTCTGTTTTGCTTCTACTGTTTTTACTTTCACTCTTCTGTGTTATAAATATCATTAATGAGCAAGCAAGCAGATAGAGAAGAATGGTTTGTGATGCTAATTAATTACTTTGCTTTGTTCTGTCGCTTTACTCAGCCTCCCGCTGGCTCAGACATACACAACTGTACACACTCTCTCTGAGACTCTCTTCTCATGTTCCATGACTGGAGATACATACTGTAGAAAAAAATAGCATCAATAAGATGTGTGGAAAAAGCTGCTAGACAAACCCCACCGCCACCTGCCACTCACTCGGCCTCCTTCTAGTATACTCCTCTCTCACACACAAACGTACACACCCTCTCACATGTGCGCTGGTCCGTAATTTTCCGCCACACTCTCTCCCCAACCAATGAGAGGCCAGAAAAGGGCTTCTCAGAACGTGAGGGGGAGGAGACAGAGTGCTGCCGGCTGATTGACAGCACCCTACAGGTGGAGAGAAGAACGGAGAGGAAGAGAAAGGGGGAGAAGACAACACAGAGAGAGCAAGGAGAAGGGGGTGAGTGAGGAGGAGGAGGAGAAGAGAAGCAGCGGCAGTTAGACTTCCATGAACACACACACACACACACCTAAACACACAGTCACTCACAGTGCTCTGTGCCTCCCCTCCTACCTTGAGAGCTCCTTTCCCCTGGCAGACTAGTCGACTAATACTACCATCACTATCATCACCTCCACCTCCACAGCTGCACCAAGATGAGCCAGTGCAGGAAAAGGTGCAAGAGGCAGCTCACCAAGGTGGCTCGCTATTTCTATCGCTTCCTCATGGGAACGCTCACCCAAGGTAGGCACCCAAAACTTCCACTTCCAGACCCAGAGGTTTGCTGCTGGGTCTGCTGAGCGCAGCAACTAGGTGGAGCTCGTCTAAAGTTAAAGTTTGCTGTGTATTTAGCGGAGGTGTAAATGGGTCACTATTCTGTGTTTGTGGATTTTTTTCCACATAAATGATGGTACAGTGAATGTACTCCTCAGTTGCATAATTCCTAAACATGACTGTTTAACAGTATGTGAGTGTACTTGTGGGGTTTGAGTGTGTGTGTGTCTGTGTGTATACAGCACATCTACTCTAAGTGTTTTGTTTTTTGTTTCCAAACAGCGAGATCATGCAAAGCTTAGACTCACAGAGTCTCACGATGGTTTCTCTGCATGATGTGTGCTCTATATGTGAGCTTATTCAATTCAAATGCATAATAATAGAATCAGTAATGAATTTACAGTGAGAATTCGAAAGCTTCTGGGTTTGAATGAACTCACTCTTTTGCTCTTTCATTCTGCTTTTTGAATCCCTCCTTTCCCCCCCTGTCCTTCCTTCACAGTTCTGTCCTTCTGTCTCCTCCTGTTCGCTCTCTAGCAGTCAAACTGATTGCTCTCTGGAAGCATGAGGCATTCCACCTCCATTGAGAAACTCTCATTGGAAGAAAGACACACACAGGCTTTTATCCAGCCCATCATCCAGCTCTCAGTATGTTGCCAGCTAACCCATACTCATCCTCCTTTCCTATCTAGCTTTCTCTGTACAGTTACACAGAACTTTATTATGCTAATTTGTGGCGTGAGATTAGAAGAAAATTATGTAAGCACACTCAAATTCATTTCATTGTACTTAGAAGGTCTTATTTCTCTAGCATCAACATACTCTTTGTCCTCTTGAGCTTAGTGCTGGCTGAATAGTGTCCTTTCCAGAAATCACCCTTTATAATGTTGCCTATTGACAGCCTGCTGCTAAGCTTTACACCCATTTTCCTTTTTTTCCTGGCATGTGATATTGAGCAGCAGCTCACATTGCCTTGGGGAAAGCACAACAGAGTAGGGTGGTTCTATTGAATCCCAGCAGTTGATCCTGAGGGTGGAGGTAAAGCTGTGTTTAGATGACCTTGTCAATAGAGCAGTGTGTGAATACTAATTTGACATCCGGGTTGCTCATCCCTACCTCGGCTTTTCTCCCTGTTATCACTTCAGACTTTGACATCTGCAGAGCTTCCCGTTCGTGATCTGAATGCAGCAGCTGATCATGTGTGGAGAATCACAGACGTATAAATGCACATGTGTCACCCCATGTGTGAATGTGTGCTGGTCACAACTAAAACAGCCTGTTGGAAATTAAACGATAACTTTTTTGGGGGATGATAGCGATTTTATTTGGTTATCACAGCGATGCTTCCCGATACACAATCTCAGGTTTAATAAAGTGTCTACGCAAGAATAAAACAACAAAGCTTGAAAAAATGGCAGCGTATGCAGCGTTACCTGGGTTTCTGCTTGAAGTCCTCAGCTGGACGTCCTTCCTGAGCAAATGCCATATCAAATCAGTAAAACCTAAGTTTCTGTAGTTGCTGTTAATTACACTGTTTGTGCCTTTGAGTTTGCAGAAATGAGCCTGGGGATGAATGGAGCAGATAGTGTTGGGAAAAAAAGAAAGCATTGACAGATGGACTAACACATTGGTGGTTTTGATGTTTTCTCGGGATGTGTTGACAGCAAGAAAGAAAAAGGCATTGCTAAAGTAATTACAACTGAAACGCTATTGTACAGGCACAAAAATCTAACTTTGTATTGTTTCAACAATCATGCACGGACATGCACTTTCTGTTGTTAAAACTCAACTCATAAACGATAGCATAAAATAAAGAATACCACCCGAGTTTACTACATGTGCCAAAATAAAATTAAGGGGTGTCACAGCCATGGCAGAACCAGAACAACATGATGGGCTGAAGGAGCAAACATGGTGACTATTCGAAACCTGTACTCATAATCAGGCTCATGCACTACCCTTGTAGATTCGCACTGCCAGTGCAGCATAACTAGGGCTTTGCAGTATGGTGTAACAATATATAAATGAATGAAGCAAATCTGCTTTAATATAGTAAATTTTTCCCATATACATGCCTGATGTGAAAAGGCTGGAATAACTGTAAGTGATTGACATTCATGACTTGTCCGGACATGGACATGTTGGGTGCATGCACACAGACACGAGCACACAGAGAGAAACAGAACAACTTTAGGAAATCATGCAGTTCGACACTCTTCTGGCCAAAGAAGCTACCAACTATTTAACCAGCTAACTACCTACTGCAGTATTAAAGCACATTCGCTCCCATCTATGAAGTATTTATTAAAATCATTCTGTGTGTGTGTGCGCGCATACACATCCTTAAGTTTACCCAGAATGGAGTTACCATGACTACTGGCTCCTGCGTGTCTGTTCCAATGGGAGGGAGTGAGAGAGAGAGAGAAAAAGAGAGATGTCTGCTTCATTGCAGTGGGAGCCAGAAAGGGCTGAACTGTATAATGGCTGTGCTACATTGGGATTTCATCAAGGCCATTCATAGTTTGATATTTGGGCATTGTAGCATTTTTGGCTGTGCCAAGGTGCTGAGGGACATGCCATTTAAGTCCTGCATGGAGAGACAGATTTTACACTGCCATCAAACTGTGTATGAACCTAACAGTGATTTAACCTACTGTATGCCGAAAAGGACTGATGACATTAAGAAAGCCTGTGGTTAATAGGTGTTTTTGTTCATCCTCAGCGACTACAGTCCATAATTTTTTTATGTGCTTATACTCTTACTGCTGCCATGCGGAGTGTTTCTGAACAGACTCATGTGTCTATAATTAGTTCTGTCAATTAATCACAGTCCTGTGCCTCTTCAGCCACAGACCTACACAAGGGTCAGGAAGCTGATTGTGTGTTGTTAGTCCACGCTGGTGTATGCATTAGTGATGACAGCCATTTTTAATCACCCCCCCCCTTTTTCCTCTGCTTTGCCCACTAATTAGCTTGTTTCATTAGCTTCTGTAAGGTAAACAAGGCCGTGCTGCTGCGTGTGTGTGTGCGTGTGTGTGCGTGTGTGTGTGTGTGTGTGTGTCCATTCATGTTCCTGTGTGTCCTTTTTTCCTGTTCTTCCCTAGAGCTCTGTCTGTGTTCAGTGGGACAAGCTGTGTTTAGTGCAATTAAAATAGTTTAAATACTATTGAACTTGCTTGCACACTCAAATAAAAATACATAGTTTACTTTAAGTAGATCCGTTCACATGCTTGTCTCTTTCTACTTCTCTTTTGCACATCACTGTGGGAGTCGGTGCTTGTTGTGGCTTTGTGTGTCGAATCCCTGTAAGCCCTATTGATCTGTCCTTTAACTATAACTTTGTGTGACATAAATAGTCCAGTCTTAAATTGCAGGTCTTGTCTTTCATTCTGTACCATTTCCTCTCCCACTCTGCCTCCTGTCCCTATTAGTGTTGCATACATCTCTTTTATATCAGTGCACACTTAAAATACACATCATTAAATTGGCAGGTGAAACTGATACCACTGAACTTGTCTGTACAATGCAATGGACTGAAAAACTTTTCATCCTGGCATTTATTTGTGGTGGATTTTACATTGACCCACAGCAAAGAACCCATGGCACTGAGACGGCCTTCAAACTCAATCGGGCCACAGTGTGACTGGGATTTTGCATTGAGGGCTACAAAGGTGTCACCCTACAACCCTCAAAAACCAACCATACCAACCTTTTGTTGTCAGATTCAACAGAACACCCCAGAGGTTCCAGGTCCATGCTTGAGTGGGTCCACACCCATACAACATTAGCCCCAGTCACACAGGCCTTGTTTATTCTCCAAACAATTCTAACTGGTTGATGGAGGTTGCTAGGAGTCGCTGTGAAATTCATTGCTAAAGCCCCATCCTCTCAGGCCTAGAGACCAGTCATCAATTCCCTGGTAGCCATTGCTTGCTAGGGTTAAGTATGTATTCTGTTATCAGAGGTTTCAGTCGCTAGCATGAACTTGAGGAATATGGTGCCACATCAAAACACCTGCTTGCAACTGATTAGGTCACTATTAGGTTGTATGGAAGACTTGTTTAGAGCTCCTACTTGTCTGGAAGGCCAATGCAGGTCAGTTTCCTCTCAATCATTTGCTCTCTGAATGGTAGTGAAACTTGAAAAAGTGCAGTGCAAACCTAGAGAGGAACACTGCTGGCTTTGAAAGGGAAAGTTATGCCTTTCACATGTGTGCTGGTTGCAAAGGTAAGGTGCAACTTTTACTTTGAAGGCAAATGTTTTCCATTCCCGGTTTGCATCGCACATTTTGAAGTTTCAGTACAGCCTGGAAAGTAAATTGCGAGTGTTTGGAGACAAGTCGGCGTCTTCAAAAACTCTGGGCGATCGCAGCAATCTGCTCACAATCACAGCGAGCACAATGAGTTACACTTTCTTTGCAACCAGTTTCATCCAGTGACCTCCAGCAACCATTCACCACAGTTTCCCCTCAAAACCAGAGGTTGCCAGAGTGCCCCCAAACAGTCTCTAGACTGTGGTGTTTAATTTGAAGGCTAATTGGTGTACTGCCATATGCAACTTGTAAAGGTTACAGAGCAGTATTCATGAGAGTTTGGTGTACAGTGTTGTCAAGTTTAATAAACTGATATTTAAGTTGCATTAAGTGAAGAAATAACTAGTTGGAGCTGACAAGAAAATATTATCTTGTGATTTCATTTGTACAGTATCACATAATGCCTGCATGATGGCAATTTAAAGTGAAGGAGCAAAATCCCCCGGCTGTCAATTCTCATTTTTGCATATAAAATAAAGAAACAAACTCTATGCATCTTAGCAGAGTGTCTAAATCTGGAAGAAAGTAGTAAGTAACTAGTCGAAGTCTGTCCACAGTCAGAAAGATCTGTTTTTGCCTGATCAGTGGCTCAATAATCACATTGTTTAACAGCCCACTTTGTCTTAGTTATCAGTGTATTTTTAGCTTGTTTACAGGAAAACATTCAACTGTAGATGAACACATTCTGCTTCTGTTTGAGCTAAATAACAAATTTGTTCCCATCAAATTACAAAATGACTTCTTGCCCACTAACAACTTTACACCAACTGTACACAAACATGTTGTTTTGACTTGTGAATAATTTGAGGTTGTAATAAACAGCCCTAACTCAATATTTCATGTCTGAAGATTAATGTGTTTGTTGCGTTGAGGATCAACACATACTGCACCTTGCTGCAAATTAATTCTGTTAAGGTGACCAAGATCATTCACTCATTCTTGCAGAGACCAGGTTCCTGTAACTTATTAATGTCATAAACGACATCCTCCAACACTGCTCCTACCACAGGACACTTTCACAAGGACTTCCTGTGCATCCTGTGCAATGAATGCAACCAAGAAATAGTCACATTCATTTCCTTCTCCAGAGTATGAGTCATTTGTTAGGGGCTCTGACATTTTTCCAAATGAAACTTGGTGTTAATCTTCCCTGAAAAGCCATTACAACTTTGTACTGTCTAATTAATAATGTCTGATTTTCTTCCTCTACTTGCCACTTCCACCTTTTTCTTGCATGGGCATGCAGAGTTCTACATGAGGAGAAGGCTGCATAAATATGCATGCCCCGAGAAACACACACATTTCCTCAGACTCTGTTTTTCAGCTCTTGTGCCTAGAAGCTGATTTTCCTTGCTACTCACTTGTGGCCATGACCAAAGAGATTTTGTTATCAACCTTTCACTTATGAATAAAATATGCTCGGTATAAGCTTTGGCATTGCTTCATGTGTATTTGTGTGCACGAGATGGTGCTGAATTTCAATACATTCTTTATTTTATTATGGAAACTCTAATGCTGTCTGGTAGCAGTCCGTGTGCCTGAAGTTGCACTGACTGACTCCTTTGCAGCTGCTGTAATCAGCGGTCAGAACTTCAAGGTTTAAAAGCCATAACTGCTCAACTTTTGGCCGCCTTACGAGGAGTCATGCATCATGTTAGCACCATCCCTCTTGTTTCTGCACCCGTCTCTATTAATTTATTTGACTTTTGTTAGAAATCTGAGACTAAGTGTCACTTTTAAGTGGCTTGTGATGGCAAATTGTGTCAAGTGCTTACAGGGGGTTTAGTGTATATGCATGTATGTTGCAATATTTCTGTGCATGGAGAGTACTAAGTCATATTACAGTGTGTGGTAATGGCACTCACAGTGGGAAGAGAATTGCTCATTACTATGAGTATATCATATTCCGAGCTAAAGTCCCCCGTTTGTGTGCTTAACTGTGGGGTGAAGGAGATCCTCTGCCAGGCTGAATGTGGTCGTGCCTCATATAATAGGGAATATGAAAACGCAGCGGGCAAAAAAGTGCTTAAGTATCGGCTCTAGGAAGGCATAACTTCTCGGGCAGAAACAGAGAGATATAGTCAGATTCATTGACAAGATTTTGTCCCACTTCATTTAAGATTATGATTATTTTACTCACTGCTGTGCGAGCTGTGAGAAGTGTTGTCATTCGATTGAAAAAGAAAAGATCTGTAAGAAAGTGACGGGAAGGAAAGACAGACAGCAACAAAATCAGAAGCGCTAAATAGAAAAAAATAAAAAAAACCTCGTTCACGTCTGAGAGCTCACATCCATTTTAAGATCAGGCTCGTTTTGTCGCCAGACGTGAAAATTCTCACTTGCTCGTGCTGATTATTCGCTTCTGTTTCTGTCTGCTGTCGACACCTCCTGACTTGCAGATTCAGAATAAAGATTAAAAGCTGGCCTAAAAATAAATTCCTTGTAGAAGTTCAAGGTCAAAGCATGTGCAAGGAAAAAAAAAAGTTCTCTTTTGAAGAGCTATATTTAAAAATTACATTTCAGTTTTACATGTGCAGCCAATTATATGCACATGCAGTGGCATTCCAGATCAAGTTATTAAAGGAAAAGCGACAGTTGGTTTGTAGTTATTTGTGCTCTCTGTGTATGCTGAATAATCCTTCTGTGTATCTGTTGCTTGCCTCCTTATCCTTTGTTTTTACTGGCACCTATCCCTCTGTTTTAGCCCTAATCTGCTCCATGCTGTTCACATTTCGCTCCATCAAATGCTGATTAAGTCAGTGCTCTCACTTGCTCTGCCTGTCAGGTAATGGACCATCCACATGAGCGTGCTGTGTGCAGTTTCTCTCCCCTATATCCACTTCCAGCATAATTTAGAGGAGGTTATGAGCTTCTCACCTCTGATCAGCTCTCCAACTTTATCTCGAGATATGGCCGTAAAGAGAAGAAGCAGGATCTGACATGTGATTAAATTTCAGCTTTTGCCCAAAGCTAATGTGCTGGTTTTTAATTGGATGGTAGGGTCCATAAGGCTGCTCCTGTCATCCCTCATCTCTGTGAGGAAGACTATTATCTGGTGCAGCGTGGCCTGTTGATCCTCAGTTTCTTGTAGATCAGTGTGCCGCACCAGTGGGGATTTTAGGTGTTAGCCATGTCCCTCCCACTCCTCCACGGTTTTTGTGTTGTAGGAGCTGTCTTTGCATGTGTCCTCTGTCACGAGCCAGCTCTTTGCTTTGCCCTGAACCTCCCCTCCACTCATCCCACCAACCCCCCCACCCCCACCCTATCTTTCTCCCCCTTATGAAGAAGGTGTGAAACATCACCTTCATCCATCATGTGTATACACACACACACACACACACACACACGCACCTCACATGTGCTAAAAATAAACTGCTATTAGTAGCAGTCTGAGTGAGGGGAGATGGGAGTGGAGGGGGGGGTAACTAGAAGTAACTGGTGGAGAATGGAGAAATTCAGTGCAGTGTAGAGGCAAAAAAAAGGAGGAACTGAAGGAAAGTTTTGATTATTTTCTTTTTTTTATTAGTTTTTTATGACAGAACCAACAATTTATTTTAAATAATCTTCTCAGATGTTCAGAGCCATTCATTTTTGCTTGTTTATGAAAAAGAAAAACAAATGGTGGGTGCACAAGTGGCAGCAGGAAAGAAATAGATGGCTGAGGAGGAGGTCTGGAAGGCTTTGAGCAGGCTGCTATGGATGTAGTACACAGAAGGCAGTCAAGATGGGCCAGATACAGCGATCCATCCTATCCATTCAGAGGACCTTGTTGTCTTTCAAATAACCAACACAGGGCAAGAGGTTAGCAAGGTGATGGCATTCGGAAAGGCCGGCAGAGTGAGCAGCCATTGGGGGCAGAGGGCAGAGGCATCCCATGGGCAGATTATAGAAAAATACCATACACAGATCAGGTTGCTTAGCAGCACAACCTTTGACACACTGTCGTGACCCCAAAACCTCCATCAGTATGTTGGCACAGAACAAGTTAGCAAACAGTCCAGGACCACCAGTGCCTGTTTCCATCATAACCTGTATGGATGTAGGCCGGCAATTAATCACTTCAGGTGGTGACGTGCTCAAAAACTGGCAGAAGTAGTAAAGAAAGAGACAGCCTGTGATAAGTGGGAGTCAGCAGCAGGTGGCAGGTATGACCAGTCAGATTACAATCAGTTTTGTATTAATGGCTATATTTAATATAATAAACACTTAGATCGTTGCTATGCTTAGTTATCTTTTGTCCTACTTAATACTTGCTGAATACACAGTTTTTGTAGCTGAGGCATAGGCTGAGGCATACATTGCTTTAATAAATCATCCATTATTAATATATATCAAGCTCACAGAGGCACTACTGAGAAAAGAATAAGATGTGCACAATGATGCATAAAAAAAATTATATGTTGTACATTACACAAATGTGGCTGAGATGCTTCTGTGCTCCAGAAGTACATTTTGCCACATAGATGACATATTTGGATGGGACACAAAGACGCTCACTGATACTCAAGTGGAAAAGCCTCATTTTTTTTTCCCACGGTGCAGGTTATTAAATGGTGACAGCGTGACATGACTGTGCTGTGAAATTTGTTGACAAATGAACTTTATCGCCAAGCAGAATAGTTTCTGCGATGTTGTTAGAGGACTGTATTGTTGGATTTATGTGTATTTAAGGGTAAACTGGCTTATGAATAACAGGGTGTCAGTGTGTGTTATCTGCACCCTTTACTGGGCTTAAATCTCAGCAACAACAGAAAAAGGCTGCTTTAAGAGGACAGAATTTAAAAAGAAACCCTAGTGAAGTAGACTGGAAGTATGGTCACAGCGTGGCTGATCGTGTTTTTTAACAACTGTGCTGTTCAGGAAAGAAGGGAGGTCAGTGGAGGGTGAAGTAGTTCAAAAGATGCTGTGTTAAAGTGAATGGGAATATTCACATTGCAAATTAATAATTTGTTGCATTATTTATTATTAGTAATGTGAGCTGTTCTCAAAGAAAAATCAAAGGAAGTCAAAATGATGCTTAAATTATTCCAATATTAAGCAAAGGCACAGTTCATGTCACAGTACTGCTGCCTGTGAGACTGATGACACACACACACACACACTGAACAGACACACTGTACATACATGCAGTGAAAAGCTACACGCATGCCTTCATACATAAAGACTTGATACATGAAGCCCTGATTTGGAATTTAGACCATTTAATTTACAACTTAATGACTTGTTCTCATTTTTTTTTCAGTTTTCAGGAGAAATTTTTAGGAGTATTTTGATAAATAATTAATTTTCTAATCAGCTCTTTCCAGCCAGCCCCTCAGTCATTAAAGGCTACCTAACTCAATGAAAGTGTATTTTCCACCCATCGTTGACAAGTTCGCTTGGCAGGTGGACAAATTTACTGCTAACTATAGCTATCAGAGCAGTGAATAAATCTAAGCTAACTATAGCTATTAAATGCCTCTGGGATCTCTCAATTTCACTCCATCTGCTGCGTACACATGTACACTTATTCTTTACCTTTAGTACATCAATGTAATATTAGTCGTATTCTTTCTTCAGTGTACAAATGACCAAAGTATTATTAAAGTATCAAAATTTTGTGTGAGTTCTGTTTTAGTAGCAAGAATGGAAAAGTCTTTTAGTTTGAAAATATTTATGAAGAGTGTCATTTATGCATGCAAGCATTTTTAAAGTTCAGGTTTTTGATTGATCAGATGAAACAGGGTTGGTGTTACAGTATGTTAAGCTTATTGGATAATGTAAAACACCATAAGACTAAAAGAGAACAATCCTTAATACTATTTTGACTCATTAAAAAGAATCTTTAGTTGGATTTATTCAGTCCCTCCTTCAGCCAACCTTCTATTTTCCTTCTTTGTGTCTGTGTAACACTTTCTGTAATAGACAGCAGTCATTGGGGACAAAGGGTGCACTTCAGGGCTATCCACCAGGGACACCGGTGGTCACAGGCACTAAAAGTCTGATGGACCCCAGCTGGGACAGAGCTGTCGCTTCCACTCAGCCATCCGGGCATGAGGGGGGTCGGTCTCAGTCAAATATGACCTTGAGGGACTGTGGTGCTGACCTCTAGTCGATGAGAGAGAGGGAGAGTGGACGGGAAGAAAGAACAGGCGGTTTATTCAAGTGGGGCAGCAAGAAAATAATTCATATGGCAATAAGTGTGTTTGAGTAAAGTGACACACGAGCTTAAAAGTTATATATATTTTTTCTTTAACACAAATATTTCAAAGCCAAACATTATGTTTCTCTGTTTATCTCTTCTCTCTAAGGCTTGTCCGTTTAGTGCGTAACATCACAAACTAATGGCTCACTTATTGAGTTATATCAGAAATGATTTCCATATTGATTAAAGGGTTACTTTCTTATTCTTTTAAAAAGAGGCATTCATGACTCTTTTGGATAAATAACGGTTGAAACTAAAACTACCAAAAACACATTTTTATAAATAACTGAAAGACAAATAAATATATCATAGCCCACTAAGAGACGTCATCACCACTCTTCTTGACTGACAGAGCTCAATGTCCCTCTTCTTCTCTCTATCACTGTAAATGTCTCACTTGCCTGTCACTTTCTCAAGTGGCACTTGTCTGTCATATTTTTGCTCTCCATCAGTTTGATATCTGTCAGTCTCCCCCAATGTGTGTGTGTGTGTGTGTCCTTCTAGATGCTGCTTTGTCTTATAGTTGTCAGGGATACAACATACATACTTTGAGATAAAATGAAGACATACTCCAAAACAACTTTGCATAACCTTTTTCTGATCACACCCTCAAAAACCCTCAGATTTTCTGAAATGATCCCCATTATAATTATTGCTCTTTCTCTACACATTAGAGTCCCTTCACTGCAGTGGATCAGGCTTCAGTATTTGCTTTGCAGGAATAATGCAACAAAGCGATTGACTTCTTAAGTCCATAAAGAATAAGAGCTTAATCAGTGGACACATACTGTACATTACACCCAACGTAAGGTTTGTGCCACAGCTGCTCTAAATTGTATTGGTGACACCAAAATATTTTTTTATGTTTCTGTTATTCTTAACTGACCAGTGTGTGCGAGCTCTTTAATCCAAATTATATTTTCAGTGCTAAAATATTTCGGTATAAAATATTTGTTGTTTCTTGTTTTTATGGCAGGTGGTCTAATACATTTCTTAAGCACCATGTAACAATGAAAGCATGAATAGTCAAGTTATTTTTTTTCAGTAATACTTTACTATATAGCCCTCGAGTCACGGTGAAAGTAAAGTATTAGAATGAGCAAACCTTGAATCTGCACTTGGAAATTACATGACATGATTACAAATGTGTAACGGCACCATTAATTTCAAACAGCATATAAAGATTCTGGAGATATATATGCTGTGCTTGAGATGATGTCTTTTTCAGAAATTCCTCTGGGATTTTAGCAAGATGCACCAAGAGCACAATCTCTACACACTGCAACAACTTAAATCTATAGAAAAAAAAAGTTCGAGCCAAAGCTGTCTCACTTAGAAAACAGTAAAATAAAAAAAATTGACAGAGGAGTCCTTGAACTGTTCAGAGAATGAAAACCTAACAAAAAATCACTTTCGAGACACCAGCACCTGGTTTCCTCAGTTCCCAAAGATTGATAAAAGAAATGATGCAATGCAGTGGCAAACATGTCCCCATCCAAACTTCTTAAAAACGCGGTACAGTTATCGACACCACTCTAAGTGTATACTTTAAAATACGAAATAAATCAAGCTGTCTTTGTACAAATTCTATTACACATTCGATTTAAATCACATGCAAATTATTGCATTTTGTTTTTATTTACATTTACATATTTACATATTTTGTTTTTTTAATAATGTGATACAGTGATCACATTATTTTGTAAATGAGTAATATTTGTTCCCATTTCATCATCATTCAGCTACTGCTGATCTAATTTAGTAATCTAATCCCTGATGTGACTACAGTAAACTCTCCTACAGTTTCAGCTGTGTTACCCTCAGTGTCACTTCACAGCTCTCAGTCACTGTGATGCTTTCAGTCGGCTCCTGATCTCAGCTGCTGCTGCTGCTTTTCCACTGTTTTGTCTGCGAGTCTGCATGATGTCAGTCTGACTCCATCTCCATTTCCTCAGATCCAGGCTCTTTGTGTGGCTGCATGTTTACACACACACACACATACACACACACATGCTCACCGACACATATGGGTATGTGTGATCTCATCAGTTCCCACCTCCGGTTCTCCAAATCTGATTCTTCTCAGAGTTATTTATAGCTGTTGTGGCCCACTCCACTGTGTGCATGGCATCATGACCTGTGCTCTTACCTGCCTTTGTGGAAAATGGACAGCACAATTTTATCAGGTGACTACTGTATGTCTGTGTCCTCTCTGTAGCAGTTTTTAAATAGAAGAAATACTCGATTGCTCACGGTGTGTTTCAAGGTTTTTATTTGACGTTTAGCTCATTTGTCTCAGTTCAGTGTTACTAGAAGTCATCCAAAGTGCTTCAGTATATGTTGTGCTCTGAGCTACATGGAGGAATTTCCAGGATCCTAAAATGCTCAACTGATTTAATGTGATGCTGAAAAGGAAAAAAAAAATTCTTAACATTTTCTCTACATTGTTTTCATTCACAGTGCATACTCTTTTGTACTCACTGTGAATGCAGGATTAAAGCAGTCTAGTGGGCTGAGCATATTTTCTGTAAAGGCTGAAGAAACATATTTAACTGTTTTAATGAAAACAGTTGTAAAACTATGAAAACAGTATGATTTTATACACTAAAAATAATCTTGGTGAAAGTTCATATACACTCCACCAACCACTTTGTTAAGGTACACCTGTTCAACTACATGTTAACACAAATATCTAATTAGCCAATCACAAGGCAGTAAATCAGTGCATTAAGACATACAGGGGTTGGACAGTGAAACTGAAACACATATCATTTTAGTGTGGGAGGTTTCATGGCTAAATTGGACCAGCCTGGTGGCCAGTCTTCATTAATTGCACATTGCACCAGTGTGAAGGTTCAATTAGCAGGGTAAGAGCACAGTTTTGCTCAAAATGTTGCAATGCCCACAACATTATGGGTGGCATACCAGAGTTCAAAAGAGGACAAATTGTTGGCGCACGTCTTGCTGGCGCATCTGTGACCAAGACAGCAAGTCTTTGTGATGTATCAAGAGCCACGGTATCCACGGTAATGTCAGCATACCACCAAGAAGGACGAACCACATCCAACAGGTTTAACTGTGGACACAAGAGGAAGCTGTCTGAAAGGGATGTTCGTGTGCTAACCTGGATTGTATCCAGAAAACATAAAACCACGGCTGCCCAAATCACAGCAGAATTAAATGTGCACCTCGACTCTCCTGTTTCCACCAAAACCGTCCGTCTGGAGCTCCACAAGGTCAATATACACGGCCGGGCTGCTATAGCCAAACCTTTGGTCACTCGTGCCAATGCCAAACGTCAGTTTCAATGGTGCAAGGAGTGCAAATCTTGGGCTGTGGACAATGTGAAACATGTATTG
>VOQJ01012750.1:9973-21221 GCA_015052665.1 Apistogramma diplotaenia
GTGTATTTAGACACACATCCACCCCGCACACACACACACACACACACACACACACACACACACACACACACACACACACACACACACACACACACATGCTGGTATTGTGTTCTGACTTTAGCTACTTGTGTTTCATTTTTAATAAATGAAATCATGTGATCATGTATGCATGGTTTTGGAACTAAGTTAAACACTTTTTAGTCCTTCAACATGCTTTCACACGTTGAACTGCATGTGTGACGAGGCCCTGCTCCTTAAATTCTATTCAATTCAATTTTATTTATACAGCGCCAAATCACAACAAATAGTTGCCTCGAGGCGCTTTTTATTGTAAGGTAAAGACCTTACAATAATTACAACTTAAACTTGTGCAATATACACAATTCAATTCAATTTTATTGAAAATATGGCATTATGGCAAAAAATTTGCAGTTCAAATGAAAATTTTCAATTACAATAAGATATGTTAGAAGAATATTTTAAGGCAAGAACATGAACGTTTTTCTCACATGTTGCAACAACAGTGTTTGTATGATACTAAATCTAAAAAGTGAGCAGAAAAAACCAAGAGGATCCGCACACCAGAACAGCTCCTGAGCAAACTCTTTTATTTATTTCATAGTAACGTTTCAGGCATCAACGCCCTTCTTCAGCCTTCAATTAGGCGATGCTACACACCTGTATAAATACACCTAATGATGTGATTAGTGTCTCATTCAATGTCCAAGAAAAAACTAGAATAAAGAGGGACACATATCTGTATGCGCCTCTTTATTCTAGTTTTTCCAGCTTATGTCGGCAAAACCACACGAGTTAAAAACTCGTATTCCTGAGCATCATTCAAAGATCCGTAATCAGAACACAGAACACAGGCCGCTCACATCGTTTCTTCTTTACAGTATTTTGGCATAGAAGCATCACCACATCAACTCCCTCCTATTGAAGAGAGAAGCATATTGGATATTGGGGTGGCTGCAGCTCAGGAGGCAGAGCAGGTCACCTACTAATCGGAAGGTTGGCGGTTTGATTCCTGGCTGCTCCGGGCTGCATGCCAAAGTATCCCTGGGCGCATATGAGGAAAAGCACTATATAAGAACTAGTCCATTTACCATATACACACGAAATAACCTATTTCAGTTGGGAATTAAGACCCTTTTTGTAATTGCCCTCTGATTTGTTTTCGTGAAATTGGTTGCCACCCATATTGTGTATCGATTATTTTATATGCGAGATCATATTCTTCATAGGGTTTATCTCATTCTCTTTATGGTTACATCCCGACTTTGGACATTTTCACGTATCGCGGGTGGTCCCTGAACATAACACCCGTGATAAGTGAGGGATTGCTGTAGTCTTTTCTAATCATACATGTTTCATTCTTCTAATGTGTTTTTAGCCTTTACATGATCTAGGCTATTCATATCATATTTATTCTTGTCTGTGATCGTTCCAATATGTCCTCCTTTTTTATCTTTTCTCTTGTGCCCTTATTTGGACATTGAGTTATTATCATCACATGACTAACCTGATTGTGGGAGGGTATATGAACATGTGTATTTCATTATCTTGTTAAGTCTAAAGAAGGTCATTCTGGCCTGAAACGTCACATTATTATGTGATTTTTTTCAGGAGCACTTTGATTCGTCCTGATCCAGCACCCGGGTTATTTTTGGATGTCCGTGTTTTCTTGGATTATGGCAAAAATAAACTGGAATTTTAGATTTTCAATGAATTATTGCAGGAATTATACATTTGTTAAATATCTGCTGTGTGCAAAAATCTGGATGTTTAACAAGTATATGAAATCATAAGTGCAGGACTTCCACTTTTGGTGCATTTATATACAATATCTCAAGTATGCTTTTCACCACTTACCTTGTTATAAGTTCACCTCTTTTTCTCCACTAAAGTACATTTTTAAGCAACTTTCAAGCTGCTGTTTTAATAATAGACTGTGTGCATTTATTATTCAACAATTGGTGCCGGGTTCAACAAACCCCTGGTTTGAATGTTGTCTCACTCTCCAAAGGTCCTTTTGTCCATGCCCATAAATTCCCAAGGTTTAAAAAGTTGAAGTAGAATAATGAATTTTATACTTGTTTTCATCTTTGTAAAAGCTTCTTCATCTATTATAATGAGAAAATATTAGATATGTCGGGTGGCTGATAATATGGGAACTAAGCACCTGGATTGACTGAGATTGAAACATTGTACCATATTTTTGGGTATCATGATAATATCACGATGAAATGTTACATTCATGGACAATAGTGATTTACATCTTACTGCACTAAATGAGTACGATGTGTCTTTGTTTAGTGGAGAGATATCCAAAAATATCCATTAAACAGAGATTCCCAAATCCAGAATCTGGATCAGATCCAGTTAATGTTCTGTTTAGCACAAGTTCTTCGCCCTCCACAACTTATAATTGTTGTGAAAAACTAATAGGTTTTGAGGTAAATGTGATTTTTTTTTTACATTTTTTCCAGCATAACCTCATATGTGTGCAGTTATTTATTTATGACTTAATGTATTAACACATTGGACCTAAATCCAAGGCTGAAATGTTAATCTGACTTCTAAATGTATTTTATATTTTCATTAATCGCTGAAGGGTCTTGTTGACTGTAATGCACAATACAACTCTTAGTCTCTGTAACAAAGAGCAGGTGGCCATGACAGTGGATGATGAGCCGATGCTTTATTGTTTAGTGGTGAGAGAATATCATCCAGACTTCTTACGTTGTCTGTGGTATCATGATGCACCTTTATTTACGTTGCAGGAGGCTGTAAAACTTTGCAAAAGGATTCCAGTGCAGTTGGTGAGTCAGAGAAACTCACTTCTGACTGATGACAGCAATACGGAGGTGAGTTGTTGAGCTTTTCTGCTGTTTTTGCCTGTTAGCTGCTGTTAGAGAAACTGTCTCTGAAGTGGATGTAACATTGTTAGACTCTGATGTTAAGTGAATAAAAAAAAAGCTTACACAGTAAAATCTCCTTACCAATTTTATATGCATTTTTCTACTGTACATAGACAAAATCCTCTCAAAGACACAGCATGTGAGAAAATCCTGCATTTTATTTATTTAAAACTGCTGAATTCCCTTTCTTTTTATATTTTTTATATCACTGCCAAACATTATAGTTAACCTTAACACAGAAATGCAAATCACAAAGTACTACATGAATAAGTGAAAAGCTAACATATCAGTTAACATGACTCTGAACTAACTTTGCTTCTTAATTGAATGTTTGTCAGACCTATGCTGTGACAGCTGTTACCATCACCAACAAACTCCTCAAAATGTAGACTTTCGGTTACAAAGATTTCTGCGTGAGATCGTTCAAATCTTCTTCTTCTGTAAGCTTTATTCACGCTGAACATTGTTATTTGGCTCATTAGCGCCACTACTGTTTTGGCATCGAACTACATCTACCTACAGAAGACAGATGAGTGACAGGACAGGGGCACTTCAGGGGGCCAATCAGATTTCAGATGTGGCCCCGCCCCTAGATCCACCACTGCTCTGTATATGATCTGAGCCTGTCAAGCAGACAGCACTGGCTGGTGTAATGTTAGCTTCTAACCAGGGTCATTGTCAGCTGGTGGTGGGATGGTGCATGTTTATTCTGCTGTCAGTACATTAATTGCAACAAATGCATGTTTTGCATGTTGGAGCCCTGACTTCAGTTTAGCAGATGAGGCTTGAGGTGAGGAGGAAGATGGTGACATTTTATTCAGATGCTGATGTTGCTTTCCTTCACATTTTCAAGGGGACCTCTTTTCCAAGGATAAAACATTGGTATGAACCTTTAATATTTTGAGTTGAAGGAGCAGGGATGAATTTAAATGTCCCTCCACAGCTCATGAGCTTTCTTTGCCTTTGATGTACTAGTTATAGTGGCTTTCAAAAGTATTCATTGAACTTTTCCATATTTTGTCACATTACAACCACAAACATGAATATATTTCACTGGAATTTAATGTGAAAGACCAACACAAAGTGGTATACAGTTAATTATGCATGATGCAAAACATTTTTACCAATAAAAAACTGAAAGGTGCGGTGTGCAAAAGTACTGAGTCAATACTTTGTGGGACCACCTTCACAACTGTTTACCACATTAAATGTCTTTCACATTAAATTCTTGCAAAAGTATTCATACTCCTTCTGTCACATTACAACTACAAACATAAATGTTTGTAGTTGTAATGTGACAAAATATGGAAAAGTTCAAGGGGTATGAATACTTTTGGGAGTCACTGAATGTGCCTTGCCTCTAGCCGCATATGTAAATTGTGATTATGTGAAAGGGAGATGTCCTTCCCGGCCACCGTATCTAAATATGATGGTGGAACAAACTGGCATCTGCACTTATGTATTTCAGTGTATTAATGAGAAGTTTATGAGAATCAATTTACATCAGTTTGTCCGTAGACTTTTTTATTCAATTTATATTTATTATATTTATGAGTACAATATCATTTTTATCTATTAAATTAAAAAAAAATACTGAGTGCACCTTTAAGGCTGGCAGAGAACTGAAATGGATGTCGGTCCAGAGTTTGAGTTTGGAGGGTTTAAGAGAACAAAAGACACAGAGAAGCCAAAGGGTACTTTAATGTAGATATACTCAAATACTTCATTAAAATAAAGATGAATGAGGTTATCAGGAAACAATATTTGCAGACATTAAATCAGTGGTTCCCAAAGTCAAGAGTGCTGCAGCCCATTTAAACAGCAGAGAGTCCCCCGGGCCCCCCTCTCCCGGTCATCCGAGAGTACTGGTGTGTGAAATCTTCCTGGCTATAATCCTGTCTTTACTCTCATCAAAATACAAGAGAAAGTGATGCATTTCCTTGAAAATTTGATTAGCAAAATGTAAATAACACGGGCTGTTGGCTATAAATTGCTAATGCTACTCAGTAAAATGCTAATAACAATATGTGACCCACTTGCCACTGGGACACAAACAAGAGCAGTAAATGTAGGTCAGAGTAATGAGTAATATCACAAACCTACCACGTCCCATTATCATTCTTAATCCACTTTTATATAAATAAATACATTTATGTAAATGTGTAACTGTGTTCTGTTATTACTGCGGCCCCTCGGGGGGCTGCGGCCCACAGTTTGGGAACCACTGCATTTAATAATAAATTGGAATAAATGGAAATTTAAAATATGAATTCTAGCTTTGTTTGATGCTCTCTTATGATTTTCCTGTGTTCGGGTCACCATGTACAGCTGCACGGCTGCCTTGCAACACAAAATCAGTGCTAATAATCATTTGTAAAATGTGTTTCATCCGAGATGCACCAAGTGAATTGGTATGTGATGGTGTGCTGTTATTCACTATAGCAGTAAAGCTAAACATGTAAGGTAAAAGAGAGAAGCAACAATCTTAAAGACCCACTAAGAGCAAACACGTGGTGACAGTGGGGAGAAGGAACCAGGCTCAGGGAGAGGCGGGTGCCTGCTCAGCCAGGTGACCAAACAGCCCTGCTGCACTTCCTCTTTTCATCAACACAGAGAACAGTTCATCTCCCTCATTTACACTGACTCGAATCATGATGATCTGAATTATGGATGATTAACTTTTAGCAAAATCACACATTGAACCACTTAGATACATTAGGAAATATATAGAGTACAGGTCAGTATAATTATATATCAGACATTGTTCTTCAAAGCCAAAGGATGTAACAAAATTAAATAACTGATTCAAACTCTGCGTATCAGCTGATCAAAACATCACACTTGGCCTCACTCTTCATAATCCCAGAAGTAAGACTTTCAGCATCACTTACATGTATGAAAAAATATAAAAACACCCAGAAAGATTTAAAGCAGACTGAAGGCTACAGTATGCTGGGAAATAGAAAGTTGCCTTCACAAAGACAAACTCATGGCTCCATAGCTATGCTGATGTTGTAAATGGGACAATTTTATATCTACAAATATTGATTAATTAAAAAAAACTGGTAACACCTCTCTGTGTTTGACTCGATTAAACATTAAACAATGAAACCACAAAGCTGCCATGTGTGGGGGAAGATCCACGCACTCACGCATGTACATGCACTAACACGGGGTCTGCATGATGCAATATTCTGAAACAGCGCTGCTGTTGATCTGAGTAGCTGCACATTTTACATGCTGACAGATAGAAACAGATTGCTTGCAGATGTCCCTCTGTTTAGGAACACAAAGGCTTCAGCTCGCCCTGCTCACTCGCTTTTTCTTGTGTTTCTGTAATATTCCAATGAGAGGAACCTGGTCAGCACGCTTTGAGGAACCCTGCATCTCTTTAAGAGGAACCTGGTCAGCACGCTTTGAGGAACCCTGCATCTCTTTAAGAGGAACCTGGTCAACACGTTTTGAGGAACCCTGCATCTCTTTAAGAGGAACCTGGTCAGCAGGCTTTGAGGAACCCTGCATCTCTTTAAGAGGAACCTGGTCAGCACGCTTTGAGGAACCCTGCATCTCTTTAAGAGGAACCTGGTCAGCACGCTTTGAGGAACCCTGCATCTCTTTAAGAGGAACCTGGTCAGCAGGCTTTGAGGAACCCTGCATCTCTTTAAGAGGAACCTGGTCAGCAGGCTTTGAGGAACCCTGCATCTCTTTAAGAGGAACCTGGTCAGCACGTTTTGAGGAACCCTGCATCTCTTTAAGAGGAACCTGGTCAGCAGGCTTTGAGGAACCCTGCATCTCTTTAAGAGGAACCTGGTCAGCAGGCTTTGAGGAACCCTGCGATGATGTAGTATTGTCAGGCTTTTACTGAAGAGGAAAGACAAAAACTCAAAGTTACAGTTCATACAGTCAACAGACCAGGTTGAGCTAAACAGTTTAGGACCCAACAAGTATTTATGAAATAAACTTTATTACATGTGAAACAGAGCAGAAGCCTAAATGTGTGCAGGTTCATAGAGGTTAAAAGCGTCGTTTCTGCTCCAGGATCCACGGAAAGGTTTTTATTAAAGTGTGCAAACAGATTCACCAGATTATCCTGCTGATATTCATGAGGTTTCAAGCAACACATACTTTAAAATGAAGAACTATGGATGCTCGGACCACGTCTTTATGTTAAAGACTCAAATGTCTCAAATATGCATCTAATTCAAGAACAATCTGCAGTATATTACAATGCATTTCACATTTTCAATTAAAAAACAACTACAGCTGATTCAGAAGTGCGGCTAAATTTCAGTTGAATATGTTTTAGTAAAGAATAAGGAAACATTCATGAAGGAGGCCCAAATTCCCCTTTACAGGCTGGAATATCCACTCTCAAAGTGTGCCTCCATAAGTTATTCAGTATGCAAAGATGATATGGAGCAAAACATCATCTCAGATTCATACACAGGCACACACATACAGACACACACACGCCGACTGCCCTCCTTCATAAATTAAGCATGGCCACTTCTGAACATTTACATAATGTACTCAAAATAGTCTCAGACGAGTACATTTCCATGGCGCATGTCTGTGTGGTGCAGGTTTCATGCCAATAACACGACCGCATGTAAGACAAAATATGACAAATCTCCCATCCGTGTGTGTGCAGCCAGCAGGACAAATATGGCTGAGGAGGACAAATGGACAAAGGACAATCATGGCTGCCACCAACTTTCTTCAGCTGCCACTAATCAACAAAGAGACTGTTGGGGTTGGAGCCCAGGGGGAGCCTCAAGCTATTTTCCAATTAGTGTCACCAGAGAGACAAATAAGAATGCAGCACACTCAGAGGGAGAAAACAAGAAGAAGAGGGGAGGAGGAGGAAGAGGGACACGAGGACAGGACTGCTGAGGAGCACACTGCAAGGGCAGAGAGAGGAGGAGAAAGCAGGCCATGAGAGCAGCTAAAGATGTCGAGGCGGGGATCTCTTTTCTCCGGGGTGACCAGATTAAACGATTCTAACAGCAATTTGGCCAAAACAACATTTGCAGCTGAGACAGACAGACAGACGACACGCCAAGGCCCGTCTCAGAGAACAGTCACTCATTATGGCAGCCGTTGGACGGGAACGCAGACGGAGACGAGCTTCCAGCTCAGCACTATCAATTAACTGCAGCTTGCTTTTCATGCCGAGGCTGTGAAAGTCAGCAGTCCTCCACCAAGTCCTTAGCTTTTTAAAATGCAGGGCCTTTCTATCAAGCCTCCTCTCACTGCTCAAAGATCTCAGCTCCTGCAGCGGCTGCGGCGGCACCTGCATTTTAAACATGCAGTGACTCAGCTCGTTCATTTAGAGCTCTGAAAGCCACAGTGTTGCACTCACTCATGTCATCTCTGCACCCTTTAAACTCATACTGCCTCTTCCTGATTAAGCTTTGTGAATAGCATGCGCTTTGACACCTCTTCACTCTGTACAGCTACAGGAACAATAAGACACAGTGAACTATTAAATAAGTGGAGCCATAAGTAATAAATCACAGGTTCAGAACCATTTCACTCTGGATTGATTTGTTTTTATGTGCTCTGCCTCCAAACAAGCAGCAAATATAAGAAAGTAAAAGTAGAGCACTGCTATGGTCAGACAGCTGGGTCAGAGTGAGGAGCGTCAGAGCTGCACTTCCTCCTGTGGCCACTCAAGGTTGCCTCCGAATGGGAGTCAGTGCACAGAGCCTCCTGTTTTTAAAAACACCCTTTTTAATATAGTTTAGGGCTTAAAGTTGGAGCCTCGGATGTTGAGACTGACAGGTGTGCTGACACTGTCTCCTCCATCTCTGCTGAATCGCCTCACTCAGCTTGACCTTTCTGTGTCCTGGTGGTGCCTTTGGGATCATCTGGAACTCTGACCATCACAGTGAACTTCTAGCTGCGAGCTCCATTACATTTGATCATTTCAGAGTTTCTGTCCACCGATGGTGATTTAATGTGGTGGATGCCATCGGCCCATTAAATCACTATTATCATTAGTAATCAGCACAGCTACAGCTCTGCTACCACTATTAGAAATGTCGTTTGGATCACTGATGAACAGAAAGAAACCATCTTTCAAACATGTGAATGTATCATCACATGCCAGGTCAGTGCTGTTTTTCTCACTGGGCTATGGAAGAAACGAAGCAAACTGAAGCTTTGTGAATAACCACAACTGCAACTTTGTGGTGTCATAGCAACACAACAGTAACCAGAGTCGATCCTGAAAATTACAAACTTTTTGTTCTATTTGGAATCAGATACTTTTGCTTTTGTGGTTCTACTTGTGATATTTGCAAAATCCAGCATAAAAAAATTAATGAAAATAGCATTTTTTTAAATATTATTTATTTTTTATGTTACTTCATCCTCTCCTGTACTGAACTGCGGTAACATGCAAATTTCCGAGTTTGTGGGATCATTAAAGTTTTCTCTTATCTCATTTTCCTCATTGTTGTGACTAAAATTTTTAGTTAAGTTTTATAAATGCTTTGTTTTGCAGTAATGTGAGCAATATTTTCACTCAGCATTCAGCAATATGTGTACTGTACAGGGGCTCCATCCATTTAACCAAAATTTAATTATATATATAATATTTAAGATTATATTATTATATACTGCTTCTTTTTTGAGATTTTAAGTTTACTGATTTAAAAAGTCCGTTTGGGGACCTCATGATTACAAGAACGCAGTGACATAACAAGAGAACAAAAACAAGTGAATCAAAGGAAGGCTGATGAAGACCATTTTTGCACTTCACACACAGCTAATAAAGATAATAATTTACAAGTTCATGTCAGGAGTCAGTGTCAGAGATTCAAAGCATCTATACCAACAGTCTCGAGTCAGACGTGCGGTGACAGGCTGGGTGGGGAGGAGAGCGCTGCGGAGCGGCGTGGACAAGAAAATGGAGACGAGAGCTGGAGAATGGGTGGAGCTGCCGTGCATCCCTCCCCTGCCTCTTCTGATCCCATCATCGTGCCATGCATTAGTCAGGCCTTGTGGCCCTTCTGATGTCTGCAGAGAATATGTGAGCAAAAAAGGAATCCATCAAGAGTAATGGTATTGCTGTATGCCCCGAGGACAGCCATCTTTAATCCTTGCCCATCATGCCTCAGCCATAAACTATGCAATCACAGCCCCGTTTGCAAGCAACAGGCAGGTCCCATGGTCTTCATGCTCTATTTAATAAAAAGTGAGGCTTTGCTTTAGATCTCGCGCTCTCTTTCTTTTTTACCTTAAGCAGATGTGTCAGGTCCCCAGCTTCTCCTCCGTCTCTCAGCCTGTTCTCCTCTCGTGGCAGCTGTTCCCTCACATCCTCTGCCATCTCTTTCTCTGCCTCCCTCTTGGTGTGTCTTCACTTGCTCTCGACTGAGCTCTTACCAGCACCTTCATTCACCGCGAGCACTGTGGGATGCAGACAGTATTAATACCACATAACATCTTTATATACTTTAAACTCTGCTACTCGGAGCAGCAAAGCATGAGGGGGCTGCAAGGGGATTTTATTAAAAATTAAATAAATCAACAAAGAGAATCTGTGATGAAGTAAGAAGTAACACAAAGATTTTTGGTCGCACTGTTGGCTTGTTTGACAGCGTGAATGAAGAGAGTGCAGCTGAGATATTTCCTGTTCAGGGTCGGGGCCGGAGCCTGTCCCAGCTGCCCCGGGGCGAGAGGCAGGTACACCTGTACAGGTCACACTCACCAATCAACCCAACCCCAGTAAGTGCAACAGCTCCGGCCAACGTGGCTGTGAACCCACACCTGCTGAGAGGAAACAGTGCTAAGCACCACATCACACGGCCCATATTAGATATTAGATTTATTCATTTTGATTCAGAGCATTAAAACAGGCCTCAGCAGCTTTTCACCGTATCTCACTGGTAGCTTCATTCATTTTTCCTGTTACCTTGTATACACTATAACAGGAACAATGAACCAGAGAGAATTAAACAACGCTGCACTTCATCTTCTTAACCTTTCAACTTAATATTCACCCTCTGTACAGCTGCTGCAGCCAAAACCCTTTTTGTATGAGGCTCTGAGCGTGTTGATCGCTGTTGCAAAGCTGACTGACTCACTTTTGGAGCCTCAAGTGGTGACTGCAGGAACTGCAAGTTGTTGTCTAAGAGCAGCAACAGAGAGTGAAAAAAATAAAAGCAAATACTGGAGGCCAGAAACAAAGTTCCCAGATGTGTAAATGTTCATGCAGGTGATTACAGGAGAGCATTTTGTTTCCACAGTTGTTGAGCCTCAAATCACTCGTGTTGTTATCTGTTATTAAAATACAGCTCACCACCATTGTGTGTGTGTGT
>VOQJ01012751.1:6379-16440 GCA_015052665.1 Apistogramma diplotaenia
TTGGGGGAAAAATAAAACGGAAAGGGGGGGGGGGGGGGTGGGGGGGGGGGGGGGGGGGGGGTATGGTGAAGACAGGCAGACAAATGAGCAGCAGGCTGGGATTCAAACCTGCTCCACCTGCACCACAAAGTGGTACATGCATGTGGGTGCCTGCTCCACCACTGAGCCACACGGACGCCCCTCTTGTTGTTGCACTGTTGAGATTTCCCATAAGTGAACAGCAGACTCAGATTTGTTCAGACCTCCTTGTGCAGACTCAGTCACAGGTAGGTTATCACCATTATCCTCATTATCAGCAGCAGCAGCAGCATTAATGGCTCTGTTTTCTGCAGCCGAAGGACTGAATGAGGTCATGTTGTTCCTCGAGTTGAGCCAAGATGGAATATTACCTGCTATCACCTGAATGCTGCCATAAATTCCTCGGGGAGGGAGGAGGAGTGGAAACGAGCCCAGGGGAGAAATAGAAAGTCAAGCTCAAAGGAGTCATGCGAAGAAAAGGTGCTTCATTTCCCCGCAGCAGCATTTTACATTTCTGGCGAAAGCTGAGAGAGCTCCACCCTGCCTCTTGTTTTCTCACTGATCTGATCTTAGGTCAGTTTTTGACATGCTTAGTGATCAGAGAGGGTGGGAAGCAGAGCAAGAAGAGGGTCGGGGCTTCCCTCAGGGAGGTTTCAGTGAAGTTGGAGTTTCACACCCAGCAGCAGCAGCATTAATGGCTCTGTTTTCTGCAGCTGAAGGACTGAATGAGGTTTCAGTGAGGTTGGAGTTTCACACCCAGCAGCAGCAGCAGCAGCAGCAGCAGCAAGAAGCCCGTTAGAAACTCAAGAAACCAGGGAACGTTCCTCTTAAAAGTGGTCAACCCACTACTGCTGGGACAATCTATGGTGATAAATAAGCATGGGAAAATCAGAACAGAGGAGGGAACGTCTCTGTCATGTGAAAACTAAAGACTCCAGACTTTCACTCTGTTCAGTCTGCGAGCCGCGGTTAAAACCAGAAAACCAGAAAACATCACTGGCAACAGGATCTCATCAGCAGAGGAGAAAAAGTTCACAGGGGAAACCCCGCCTGCCGGTCTCTGTGGGAAATGAAGGTGACGTGACTCACCAGCAACTTCTACATGCTGCCATGATGGAAGTGATATGTATTTATAACTGATATTATGCAGATTCATACGAAAATGAACAAATATTGAAATGTACAATTCAACAAATGCTAAAGCCAAAGCTGGTCCAAATTCCATCCATCCATCCATTTTCTTCTGCTTATCTTTTACAGGGTCATGAGGGGTCCATTGTCACACTTCAATTAATACATTTTTCTAAAGCAACCTTAAGGACACACAAAACAACCACAAAAGCACAAACAGCAAAAGCAGAGATACAAAATAACCAGGAAGAAGTGAAAAAAAAATGCAAAGCATCATTTGATATTGTTTCAGGCGTCGTTCGGTCCTGGGTCTTCTATGTGCTTGTGTGCAGGGACCTGCCGTCATAATCTGTCCACGGGGTCAGTTAAACACCATGTTCTCAAATGTGTGACTCACAGGAAGAACAGGTAAAGGCAACATTTACTGAGTCACTGAACACATCGAGACCCTGCGTCAGAAAAACAATCAAACTCTAAGAGGCACGAACAGAAACGAGCACCAAAAGGACAAATGACTGATTTCGCCCGAGAGCAGGAAGCTGTACTGCTGAGCCGACGAGGGGTTGGGAGCCGCTGTGCAGCTGCTTCAGAAGGTAGGGGAAGTTAGCTGATTGTAAAGGTTGGACTTGCACTAGCATATTGCTTATGTTAATTAATGCAAAGAAATATAAAAAAATAAAACAATCAAAGACATGCAAAAAGACCACAAACAGATGCAAAGAAATAAAATGACCACAAGGGTACAGAGAGCATCTCCAGGGAGACATAAAACAACCTCAAAGGTGCAGAAGAGTCTAAAACAGCACAATTAAATATAATAAAATATATTAAAACATATATAAACAAGTGCCAAACAAACAGGCACAAGGAGGCAATAGATTGGCTGCAGATATGCACACAAAGGCAGAAAACTACAAAAAGACCACAAAGAGGCACAAAAAATAAATACATATACATAACTACAATAAAATGACTGCAGTTATAGAGATGCAAAAGCACCACAAACAGAAACTATATGAGCACACATGCAGAGAATGATTGCAGAGAGGCAAAATAACCTCACACATGCAAGAACTGAAAAAGAACACAAAAACCCCACAAATAAGTGCAAAATCAGTGCAAATGGAACCAAAACAACTGCAAAAAGAAGGTGCAAATGTTTGTTGTGATTACAGAAAGATTAAAATGATATTTTTGGTACTTTTGAGTGTCTGTGTCAGTCTGCAGGTTTTGTTTCTCTACAGCTCTGCTATTCTGTGGCACGTCCGTGCTTTGAATCTACACGTGATCGGCTCTTTAGTCCACACAGGAACAAGAAGCAGACACAGAACATCACCAGAACCGTCCTTGAAATTCTGACGGGCTTCTCACAGCATCAGTCCTTCACATAACAGTGTTTATCAGCAGCAGGAGGAGAAGCCTTCACCACATTGGCTGTGCTCAGATCCCCCTCCTCCCCCTCTCACTGCACTGATGCAACTCCCACACACTCCTCCTCCTCCTGTGTGTGCATGTGTGTGTGTTACCACACAGTATTCAGGCTGTTACAGACGCACAAGTAAACACACGCACAAAGTATGACTTTGACCTTTGCAGGGTGACAGCAGACTGAGTCATCATTAGATAACGGATCAGCTCAGAGAGTAGGGGTAAACTTGATTATCATGATTATGGTGCTGCTGCACAAGACACAATAGTTTAGTAACAATAATTTAACCGAAGCCAGAAGTTGTACTGACTAAATGTGACCTCTTATTACTTAATCCTAACCAAGTAGATTTGTTATCTAAACCGAACCAAACAGTAAAACTAAATTTAACTGCATCAGGCAACCCACTACATGCTTTTTTACAATGCTTTGTAATGTAGTGCCAGTGGCGGAAAAGCTGTTTATGATAAATCTCCTCTGACCTGACGTGCACTGGCATGAAGAAGGCGTTTTCACCCAGAGAACTGCTGGTCACGGGATGTTTTCTCTGCTTCTCCTCTGTAGACCCCCAAAGATGATGTGTGTGAAAATCCCAGCAGATCAGGAGTGTTTGAAATGCTCAAACCGGCACTAACAACCATGCAACGTTCAAAGACACCTTTCTTCCCCATTTGAACTCATCAGGGTCGCTTTGTCTACACTGAGCTCCTGCAATGTGATTACCTGATTAGATATTTGCACTAACAAGCACTTTCCTTTTTACAGTTTTGTAAAAAAAACACAAATCTTCACCTGTGTTTGCAACCTGCAGCTGCCACCTGAGTCCAGAATTACCAAACAGACTCATGTTCGAACACCATACCTTCAAACTCTGATGTCTGTACTGTCCAGAATGTGGCAGCTCAACTCCTCCAAGTGAATATTGGGCCTCTTTTGGCTTTTTTTCACGCTTGTCTTTTAGAATTGAATTAAAGACTTTATTGTTTGTTTTTAAGTCACTAAATTGCGTAGCATCTTTTAACTCTGCACGCTCACAAAAGATCACTGAAGTCAGCCGACCAGATGCTTCTGGCTGTATCGAGAAGGCGCAGAGGAGACTCGGCCTTTGCAGCAGCTGCACCTAAACTTAGAACAACCCGACCTTCAAGTTTCCTCACCAACACTCGGCATCTTCAGAACCTGCCAGCCTGGTTTAAATTTCTTGTTGTTTGATTTTCTTCTGTTTATTGATTTATTTTTTTAAGTTTTTAAATGTGCTTAAAAATAATTTGTCTCAAACATACTTGGGTTAAACTATGTGCATCATCTGACACTGTTTACTGCCCAGGTAATCCTCTTCTGAGGTGAAAGGAGTAACACACGCACGGTGTTGTAAAACCTCTCCAACATGAAGCCTCCCCCTGAAACATCTTGATGGACTCGGTGGTTTGTTTTATTGAGAATCTGATTTGATGCAGCAGCACTTAAGAGCTCATATTACTGCTGACTTTCGTTAGCATGTTAATGTCTGTGTAAGATGAGATGAGAGAGCTGCTCATCAGCATTAAACAAAACAACTGATACAGCCTGTGCAGAAACATCAGCCATCAGATGTCACCTGCTCAGGTGTGGACTCATCTTGGACTCTGTTATAGCTCAAAAAGACGATCTGTTCCTCTAATGTGATCTCTTCAATTTTAATTGCCTGGTTCAGCTATGAGCACTGGGCAGTGCCTACAGAGGGATCAGTGATTCATGTTACTGGACTGAATGCTCACATTTCTACGGCTGCCAATTAAATGGATTTTGGGATGTCACGAGGTGGAGAACTGAACCAGCCTGTTTGCTGGAAATTCTGGGTTAAAGAGTCATTTGATGACTTATTTGTACATCCTGTGTCTTGTCTTTTGTAAGACAGACAACTGATATGGGGTTCAGCTTGCTGTGTATTTTAGCAGTTAGTAGGGTTGCATTAATAAATAGATAAACTATTTATGCCATTTTGCCTTGGATAAACATTCTCCCATCATATGAGAGTTTGTTCGCTCAGTGTCTGAGTCGGTGACGTTAGACCCACCGACCCACCGACCCGCCGATAAAGGTTCAGTTAGCTACAGTGCAAAAAGCGTCCTCAGTGTTGATATTATTAAAATAAAGTGTCTATTGAAATGTTTATATAAACAAACCAGCCACCTGTGCCGCAATGAGGTACAGAGGGTTATAATTATATTGCTGTACAGTTGTAATATTGATCCTCATAATTTTCTTGTCTTAAGTATTTTGTTTATTTTAAATATTTGTTACATCATTTACATTGTTGAGAGTGGGAGCTCTTATGCGTGTGGACTTATGCTAATTATAATCACCAGCATTTGGCAGTTCTGAACAGATAAACAAATATGGCGGATGCTAGTTTAAGCTTTTTGTGACATCACAGGCCTCGTTGCTCAGTCTCACTTAATCTCTTGTCTCTGGATTAAATTTTTTCGGTGGTCCCTCCCTCCACACTGCGTACCCAAGATGGGGCAGACGATCAACCTTTGTTGAGTCATACAGCCAAACAATTTGAAAAACAGCAACGTTCAATATTAGTTAGCTTCAGATTAGCTATTCTTCCGTGCTAACTATGTGGATAGCTATATGTCTACATGTAGGTTCTCAGTCTTCTAGGTTATAGTCATAAGGCGACTCAGCTCCTTTTTGTTTCTTCACCTTCATCCAGTAGGCTTCCCACCTCTCAAACCAAAGGGTGGAGAGACCCAGGTATTTGAATAGCTACTTAAACTATTTGATGTTAGCAGCTGAAAGAGTTTGATTTTGGTTAACAGCTGATTTTATATTAGTGAATAGCCTGTTTTGCCTTTATAATGTTTCAAAAGTTATTTTCCACTGAATAAATCTTATGAGAAGAAATCATTTTGGAGGAAAAAAGCCATGCTTATAAAAACTAGCAACTTTCCACACAATCTGCAGAGGATCCTGTACATCTAAATGTTTTGCAATCATAGACAGTAGCTACACCTGTTGGTTTCTGAAGCCCTTTTGAAGCACTGAGGTCGATGTTGCCATCTTGGTGTTTTTAAAACCAGATGTTCTGATACACATACAGCTTCAATCTCATTGTACATCTGTATAGTGACAATAAAGGCATTCTATTCTATTCTATTCTGTTCTGTGACTGTGAGATTTATTGGCTAATAACTTGTAAATCACAAGTTATTGATCACTGAGCAGATAGTTCTCCAGATAATCCTCACTTCTGAAACATAATATGACCAAAATTCTCATAGTAGACAATTTTTTATTGAATATGATACAAAATGAGCGACGAGCCCATAAACTCAGTCATAGAGCTGTTTTCAACCATGTGTTGCATTAAGAAATGATGCAGGTTTAAGGCTTCATTTTTCAGATCCACAACCTGGACCATCTGTTATACTGTCTATGGTTGTTATTCACTGTAAAGACCCTCTCTGGATTAATAAAATGACCAGGGAAAGTCACATGTGATGACCTCACTCTTAACCTTCTTTCTTCTTCTACACAGAGTCAGGCGAACTTGATTTGATGAATCATCAGGATACTATTTGTTCTGTACAAAGACACAGACATCTGATGGTTCAATACCACAGAGCATGAAATACACAGGAATGCAAAGTATGACAAGTATGAGGCTGCACACAGAAGCCTATTAAAAACTATTAAAAATTACTGAAATTGACTGAGCTGTTTGGAAGTAACATTCCCAGTTCAGTTTTACAAGAGAAAATTCAGGTCATATCTACATACTGTACCTGGGTTTTAGGCACAGAGACCAATGACACCTTTTACAATAATAGAATAATCAAAATGTGCAGAATATACAACTGAAATGAGTGAAACTCGGGTTAAAAAAATCAAATAGCAATAAACGTGTGAACTCAGGTCTCTGGGCTCAGCCCTTATTGCAGTCATCTTTCTCAGTTCAGCGGACCTAAAATGTAATATAGTGAAAGTAAACAAGACTTTCATTTTATTAACCATTTGTCCAAAGCCAGAGTCACAGGCACACGCCGGGCAGGTCACCAGTCTTTTGTGGGGCTAACATACAGAGAAAGTAACCAGTTACACTCACAGACAATTTCAAATCAACCAGTTAACCCAGTTAACCTAACATGCATGTCTTTGGGCTGTGGGAGGAAACGGGAGAAGCATGCAGATGCAGGAAGGATATGCAAACTTCACACAGAAAGATATTATTATGATAATGTCATGAGTCTAACTGGTGTTCTGGAAAACATCTGCTATCATTTTCTGCCTTAAACTGATTTTTATGCAGGACAAATGTAACATTACAGGAGGCAACAGGGAGTAAAATTTTATTTAACTCTTTATCGTGCACAAAATGTTAAAGTCTGAGGAACGACTAGAGATGCCCTGTAGTTTGGTTTCTAGCCAAATGTAATGCATGTGAATATTTCCATTCACTGGGCTTTGGAAAAGGATATTCATATAAAAATGTAGCAGAATTCAAATTTCAAGCATTCATGGGACACTTTCAGTCAGGGTGAAATCGTGAGAAAGCTAGCCCACATTAGCTCATAACTGCACGACCTTCGGGCTAAAAGCACATGCAGTTGGAGACTTGTTCTTACTGGTGATGTCTATGTGATGTCACCACACACGTCAGTGGGCTGAGTAACAAAAGATTTGTCATTGTATGTTTTGGATCTTAAACATGTATTAATACTGCTTAATGAACATTTGTTTGCTTCATTTTACTTTCTCCAGCTTTTAGAATATTTTACTGAGTGTGCTGAAATGAGTTGTCATGAAAATCTTTAATCCTGGGCGATAAAATTCTTGAAGCTGTAAATCAGTATGTGGACTTTTTTCCCCTCACGTGCATGACAGAAATTTTCTGACTGAGCAACATGTGCACCGTTGATTCAGGCTTTAGGCACGAGCCACCTTAATCTTTGAGTAAATCTTCTTCAGAGCCCTCTGGACGTTAACACCTGTATACAGTTGCAGGAAATTCCAGTCATTTGTGCGGCAAAGAAGCTAAAAATAATCCTCGGAACGGCTTCAGAGCTGCAGCCAAACAGTCTGCAGGAAAAAATACGCTCAGTTCTACTAACTGGAAACAGAGTGTGCTCCAGGACAATCACGTGGTGACAGGCTGCAGTCCAGCCTGTGTGTTTTGTCAATTAAGAGGGAAAGAGAACTGAAAACTGAGTTTAATTTTCAAACTGCTTCTGTTGGCAGTTTTTCACAGGAACACGTGAGGTGACACAGATGTTCTGGCAAGTGTCTCCATGTAGGGACACAAAACTACTGTGTGTGTGTGTGTGTGTGTGTGTGTGAGACAGGACATGGTCTGCATTGTTTGAATTCTGTGGTGGGAGATCAAGGCAAGACACAAAGGACAGATGTGTATGTTTGTGATCTGATCTGTGATCTGTGCAACAGCAAAAAGGCAAAAATGAATCAAACACTGCAGAAGCAATGTGTGTGTGTGTGTGTGTGTGTGTGTGTGTTTATCATCACCAGAAAGCAGCGAACATCGTGACTGCTTTTGACTTGCAGGAGAGATGTTTCAGCTCGTTCTGAGGGGATGACATGATGTCTGGACTGTCTAACAGCTCGGGTGTGTCAAACTACAGATAAACAGAACAGATAAAGTGGAGATTAAGCACTTTCAATTATGTCTGGTGTTGTTGGACTGTTTTCTACCATATGGATTTCTTTTTTTGTCAGTAGGGAGCAGAGGGAGAAATGTGAAGCAGGGATCTTGTGAAAGGGACAGATTCATTTTAAAGCAAGAGGAAGGTAGCTTAAAATTATTTTAAAATTATATTTATAAAGCACCAGCTACGATGATGAGACAGTTCCTTATGACAAACCGCTTGGTGACGGTGGGAAGGAAGAACTCCCTTTTAACAGGAAGACCAGTCTTTTAACCAGGGTCAGGGCGGGGCCACGTGAATGGTTGAGGTGTGAAGGGGAAGAGAAGAGAGAAAAGAGGAGCAAAGTGAAAGAACAACACAACGCACAAAAGTTAATGGCATGCTGTCACATATGAATGCATTGCGAGTCTCAGTGCATCATGGGAAGTCAACCAGAAGCCTGAACAGTAACTAAGAGATGGCAACACTAACTAGAAGTTTTATTAAAAAAGACATGCTCTGGTAATGGCTGCCTGATCCAGTTATGATTGAGCTACTTTCAAGATACTCAGGATTTTTTACCCAGCAGTCCTTTCTCACATGTCGTGAATAGTCTGCTATTCATATATATATATGCTAGAGGCAGCTACCTGCACAGAACGTGCAGTGATGATCAGAGACCGTGGAATGACAATGAAATCCGTTGATTTATAGTGACGGCACTGAAAATGGCCACATCCAGGGTTTGTCCCAACATTGTGGTGACCAGTTGAAGTGATTACCAACTGGAGCAAAGGCTATCATAAACTGATATGTGAGTTGGGGGTAAATGCATTCAAGGGTTGCATGCACAACTGAAGCTTAGAGCTGACCATCAACTACAAAAAGTGATGCACACTGAGCCAAATGAAGGTGGATTGGTCTCTAGTTGCATCAGAGAAAGGACAGAGGTTTCACTTGCACATGCACCTCTGTTGGGTAATGTTCAAATTCAGGGCAGCTATTAAGGCCTAAAAAGGTCCTTTTTTAAGAGCAATAAATGTTTAATTGCAGAACTTTGTGTCTCAAAAGGATCCGAACATTCTGTTCTTCACAGGCATTAACAGCACGCACGTGTTTATTTTCTGCTGGAGTCCCTGTGAACATGCGGTCTGTTGGAGCTGCAGGGAGTGGCTGCACTTCAATCTGCAGCATCACGACAGAAAAAAATGTCTGGTATTTAGGCATTTTCAGAGCACAGTCAGACTGAAATGGTTTCCTCTGATTGTCTGACAGCTCCAGCTCCTCCTGGACAGACTGGTCTGTACTGGACAAACTGGTCCCTGTCGGTGAGACAGGCTCCACGAGGAAAAAAGGGATTATTCTCTTTATATACTTTTCAGTTTATAGTAAAGCCTTCAGACTGAGGTGGGATCAGGGGGCAGTGTGTGGGGAGGTTTGAGCTGAGGCCAGGACAGACTGACTGTTCAGCTGAACTGTTGCACTGATGATCCAAACTCTGGAAAGTCAGAGGGGAGAATCTGTTGTTGATGTTTTTCTGTTGAATTTCAGAGGAAAATCTCTCATCTGGAAAATGAAATTCCCCTCAGAGGCTGCTGGCTGAAATCATTTCCTAACGGTCACACGTCTCCCACCCCCCTCCTTTCCCGCTTCAACACAAACACTCCTCCCTTTCTCTCTGTTGTCTCCACCCGGCTGTATGTTGGTTTGTTTCTGGGCGTTAGTTTAATTTCCACTAACGTCAGCTTCACGGGATGGAGGAGGTCATTATGATGATTGCACAAAAGCGGGAGGAGAAAGGAGGGATTGATGAAGGAGGCCACAAAAAAATAAAAGGAGGTGAAAAGAAGAGGATG
>VOQJ01012753.1:0-10773 GCA_015052665.1 Apistogramma diplotaenia
CCGGCTCTTTTTAAAAACGGGGGCACTTGCACATGCGCACTATGGTTGCAACCGCCACAGTTTTCTGCGCATGCGCGGATTCACGAGTACTCCGTATGCCGCTCGCTCTTCTAAAGTTAACAGCCCTTCTTAAACAACATGTTAATTTGCTACACCATCATGTTTTGTCCTGCACAATTACTGCGAGGCCGCACACGAGGCTGTGGATGCACAATGTGTGCGTGATGCCACGGAGATCGACCGTGACTTGCAGCCTCTCACACACGCATGCGCGTATCGCATAAACAAGCAGTGCGGTATGAAAACAACGCCAACTTGTGGCCTTGCAATGGGAACTACACCGTAGTCGATGTTTGAAGCGGCTTCGTGTAGACGGGAGGGCGAAACGCATCAAAACCAGACCGGTGTCGTGGAAATGGAAGGCCGCAAACGCATCAAAACGACGCAGTTTCCAGGTGAAACGGCTCGTGGAAACGGAGCCGAACTCAGTAACTGCAAGGTGCCCGGTTTGTATGGCTGCAAAACAAGCCCAAATCATCACCCCTCCACCACCGTGCTTAACAGTTGGTATGAGGTGTTTGTGCTGATATGCTTCTGTTTGGGTCATTGTTCCAGAAGTCTTGTTACACTACATTGCCAAAAGTACTCACATATACAAATCATTGAATTCAGGTGTTCCAATGACTTCTGTGGTCACAGGTGTATAAACCAAGCACTTAAGCATGCAGACTGCAATGTGAGCCAGGCCTTCTCATCCTGCATCAGTGTCTGACCTCACACATGTGCTTCTGGAAGAATGGTCAAAAAATCCCATGAAGAAACTCCTAAGCTTCGTGGAAAGCTGAAGATATTACCGCTCCAAAGGGTGGGCCGACATCATATTAAACCCTATGGATTAAGAATGGGATGCTACTCAAGTTCATGCGTGTGTGAAGGCAGACGAGCGAATGCTTTTGGCAGACCTAAGCCGCACTGCCACGTTCGCCTGGCTTTCTCCTGGCAACCCTTCCAAGCAAGCCATACTTGTTCAGTCTTTTTCAAATTGTTCAGTTTGCGCTTTTTTTCAGCATTGCACAGTCCGACATTGGCATGAATGTGCTGGGACGACCACTCCTGGGAGCATTGGTAACTGTCTCGAATGTTTGCCTGGCCTTATATGAGATTGATGGGCAGTAACAATTACTTCTCTGAGACCATTGCTATTGTTTTTCCTCCTTTACATTGTGTTAACACATATGAAGGCTCTAGACGAGCAAACTGTCCAAACGTCTGCTTTCATAGAGGCGCCTGGCTGCTCCTTTTTCCACACAGTTTCTGCATTTGGGCTTTATTGTTGTTAAAAATAAATAACGACAGTTTAATAAGTCATGCTTTCATCTGAGGTTGTATTTACTAGGTAATTTTCACTATGCTGATACAGAAAACTTTAGATTTGAAAGATTCCTTTTAATCATGTCTTTATGTCTTTAAATATATTGAACTTACAAACATCTGTCCTATAATGAAGACATTTTATATCATGCTTTAAAAGAAAGATTTCTCCACCTCTGACCTTATTTGTCTTTGCAACACCGTCATAAACACCTGTAGAGTAAGTGTTTTACCAGCAAAGAAAGTTTGCATCTTTATTATATTCATGATTGTCCCAGGAGCTTTCATATTATCTGAAAGCAGCCAGGCATAAGTAGATAAACAGACTGAAACACACACAACACACACACGCACACACACAATGAATATTCATCTGCAGCATGTTGACACCAAGATAAGACCGGGTCAGGCCCGTCAGATTGTCTGCTGGCCTTTTCCTGTGCAGACAACAGTTTTCTCCAGATAATGATGGAGACGCATCAGAATACCTGTTTGATTTTAACCCCGTCTGACACAACCTTTCAGGATAATGGGAGGTGCTTACCTTGTAAGCTCAGACTTCCGGACCCTTGGGGTTGTGTGTTCACAACCTTAAGTGCTTTTAATGAGGTTTTAAAATATCAAAGGTGGAGGCAAGGCAAAGTGGGCTGCTCAGAAACAAAGCCTTGAATACAGAGTACCACACAAAAGTTGCTCTTTAACCAGGGGTTCGTTAAACCGAAGGAAACAGGTGGAAAAGTCAACTTAAGATGAATCATACTAGATACAATTGAGCTGTCAGTGAAAAGTGCGTTGGGTGGAAGCGAGCCCAGCACGCTCATATGGAAACATTATTTCCTCCTGAAAAAAAAAAAGAAAAAAAAACCTTCCACAAGCAGTGCTATTTCTGGGAGACTCTAATGGCTATCTGGGTGATCTGAGTGCTCTTACTTGATGTTGTCCAGGCAACCAGAGTCTGGTTTCAAGATGGCTGTGTGATGGAACATCTTGTAGAGAGCGATGCCCAGGAAGATCACATTCAGCTAGAAGAGAGAAACGGACAGATATTCAAGAGGGCAGGCAAAGGGGGAGAGGGGGGTGGGAATGAAGCCTGTGTGTTTCCCGTTACAGGTCCATTCATTTTAAATCAGAGCACTTTGTAGCACAAAGCTGGAACACTGCAGCCAGACTTGGTTTCCCACTTTGCCAAACAGAGCGCAAAATCCTATGAAACCTCTGTGGCGGTGCATCGGACTAAACAGGGACCGGCGAGACAAGGCAGCTGCATGCTTGCACGGCGGAGCCTTTCATCTGACTTATTCACACTTGTCTCATCATATTCACACTAACAGGCAGCCACGGGGATTAACTGTCATTGCTGCTCCTTTCCTCTTTACATTTGGAAAAAAAACAAAAACAAAAAAAAACTTTCAGCCTCACGTCTCGTGCTGTATCGCAAGCCCGCGGCGGTTACTAACGCCTCGCGTGCTCCTGCTTTTTCCCCGTTTCTGCTCAAAAAACAGACGAGCAAATGAAAGTTTACAAAACAAATAGGGAAGTTAAGTCAAGCACATCTCAGTGAGTTGAACTTTTTGCTCCAGTGTTTGCCAAACACGCTGTAATTAGAGAGGAAAATAAATTGGCGGCCTTATATCTGACTGCTCTAAACAACAGGGGGAAAAAAACTTACATAAAAACAGACCCACTTTGGTGTGTCTCTCCATTCTCCTTTTCTCTCTAAGTCAGTTATAACAATTATAAGAAAATGAGTCAGTCCTGGTCATGGTGGCGCGCGGGGGGGGGGATCTCAGAATGGCTCCTCCAAATTACAGCAATTAGGTGGATTTCATTAGCGAGTTGCAGGTGGCATTCGAGCTAATGTAAGAAGAAGCAAATATAAAAGAATGCAAAAAAATTGCACCTTTGTCCAAACGTTCTCTAAAAATTTTCAGGGGCAGAACTGGCACTGAGCTGCAGCTTTCTCTCCAACAAGACGGATATTCTTGTTTGCAAATCAGGGAAGAGAAAGGAGTGAGTCACGAGGCACGCAGACATGCATTGTGAATGATTACGCCAAACTGGAGCGTGAAAGTGAATTATGCATGTTTGGATTTGACAACCAGATCGGGGCTGGGCAGTAAGAGATGCATTTCTCAGGAAATAATCCCATTGGACAAGCATATTGTCACTTTCTCTTTGTTGTTAAAGATATCAATAAGTTTGTGCCAATAGCACATATTTAGTATCATGGCTGAGTGGTGTTCTGGAAAATTAGAAGCGCATCTTCTGGTGACAAAGCAGTATTCAGCGCTTGGCATTTGTGTAAATACCAAGCTGAATACGAGTCTTACATCAGTTTTGGATCGATAAATGAGCTGTTTCGTTGGGAAATGAGGGCCGTCCTAGTTGGGAGAAGCACAGGGAGTGCGCGCGCGTGTGCTTGCATAGCACATACTGTATGTATCTACACCAGGAGCTGACTGTGTGCCCGCGAGGAGGAGATGGAAAAAGGTAGTGGAGTACGAGTTGGAACGGGAGCAAAATCAATCATAATCGCAGTGCGGATTACTCCACCGCTGCATACTGAGCAGAGTTCGCTCGCTCTGTCCCTCTCTGTCTCACACTCCCCACTACCCCCCAAAATTGTCTCAGCCGGCGACTGCGGCAGGGTGACAAACTCCAATATATTCTCTACACCCCTCATTCGTTTTTCTGGACGGCTCTGTGCCCGGCGGTGGCATATATGCTCAACAGGGCAGAGAGAGGAGGGCGATGGCAGCTAGAAAAAGGGATCTCTGTGGACCATTTAAGCGACGACCCGCAGGCTAAGTAGGGTTAATGAGCGGGCGGGGGTTGGTGGGCGGCGGCGGTGGTGGTGGGGTGTGTGACGCTTACCATAATTATCAAGGTTGCCGGTCCTATGAAACTCCAAATGAAGTAGGTGTCCAGGCGAAGCCAACAACTGAAAAGAGAAAGAAATAGAGTGAGAGGTGAGGGGGATATAAAGAGAGAGGATGGGGAAATATGAGTTGAGTGAGTGGGGTGTGTGTGGGGGGGGATTTGAGGTTACAGCGGTAGACTCCTGCTCAGAGGATATACATCAAGTGGGAGGCTGGGAGTGACACAGAGGAATGGGCACTTCAAATCACAGATTGCCGCAAGTGGCCTAAAGAATTACGACCACTGGAATTTGGAGAAAAAGGGGGCTTTCAGTGTCAATGACAGCTGCAATGATGGCCTTTCATTGCCAAAACACGTACACTATTCAAAGCGAAAGAGAAAACACGAACAGGATATGGATCAAACTGCAACAGAAGGTTGTAAATGGCTACACTTTAATTCATTTTTGCTCAGAATAAAGTGGCAAAAATCACCATTACAGATGATAATATATGGAGATTGAATTAGTTGCCAATTGAATCCTAACTATCACTCCAAAGGAACCGGGTTGACCTTGACCCTGACAGACACACACGCCCCCCTTAAGCACTCAACAAAGTGTCCTACGTGTTCGCGTTAAATGCGGTGACTCTGTAGGACTGCTATAATTATGTCAATAATGAGATAAAGCTGTCTCCTGACCTCGTGCATCACTTCAAAACATTACAGAAAGTCAATCCTCTTCTCCGCCGAAGAAAAACCAAATACAGACCAGAAGTAGGTGACAAAAAAAAAAAAAAACCCCGTGATTCATGACCTAAGGTTGAATTATTAATCTTTTAATCTCCGCTGCTGCAGCAGATAGACGGCTCCATTTTTGGCCACTGGAAAATTGCAGTCCATGCAGCGCTGTTGTCATGACACAAAGGGAAAACGGAAGAGGGCGAGAATCCACTTCAGCCGCATTTTCAGGTGAACTGAAGTGTTTGGAAAACTTAGAAATGACAGGGATTTAAAAAAAAAAAAAACAACAAAAAAACTGCCAATTAAAAATAAATTTTCTTTTTTGTTTTCTTATGCAGGGGACCAAAGTGATGTCAAAGTCATTTTCATCCAATCTTCTAAAAATAAACAAAGAAAACTGGAGCGTCTACAGCATCTACAGCGACAGTGCCCACAGACTTATTTCACTCAAACAGCTCAGCTGCCACTTTGTATGCATTTGATTTTTACCCGCTCTCGCTCTCTTAAAGAACAAAATAACAGCAGACAATACTTAGAAACGAGAGAAAACGCTGTATAACAAGTGACATGACAAAAATTGACTGCTCCTTTGCTATTACTGGGACTTGATATGTCTCCCCTTCGCTCGTATCAGTGGATGTGAGGAGGCATCACAGAAAAACACATATGGACAGATAAAGCAGCGAGCAAACAAAAGCTGAACAACACACAGAGAACTCTGGCAGCTCATCAAAGCGCACGCTCTGAATGTCTCTGTTATAAATTATACTGAAGGTTCTATTGTTCCTTTCGCCTTCTTCTTCTTCAGATCATAGAAAGATTTAAAGACGTGGTAGGCGGCAGGAGCTGCAGGCTGTCATTTTTTTTCTTGCCTCCTCTTACCTATCCTTCTCCACTTATGTCATGCCTGTGTTTGGCTTTTGGAGCAATTTTATCTTCCCTGCTGGTGTGTTAGTTTTTTTTTTTTGCACTACTCCTACAGAAAGTGAGCAATAAAAAAAAATGTCAAAAACAAGCCGCGTTCATGCCAACAAACGTGCTCGGTATTCTGGCATGTTTGCCACCAATCTGCAGTGAGCTGACACACGCCGTCCTTAGAGCCAAGGAGCCTTACTCTTATCCCCGCAGCAGGGATAGTCAGCCGGTGACCAAAAAGGTGAGAAAAGTGATGTGAAATACGTAGGCTAAGAAGATGAGTCGGATCACTTAGCTTCAGTCTGAAGTTCTGAAGCACTTTTTCGTAAAAAACTTTTTGCCTTTAAGACTTAAACCGAGCGTGGGCAACATTAACTCAAGCTATTGTCCATTAGGGGGTGCTGTGGAGATGGCGCTACAAATTTGGGCTAACTGAGAAAGCTATCCGATGAAGACGTGCATCGCATAACTTTCTTTGAGGGAAAAAAATGTAGCATTTGTGGAGAATTTACACTGTGTGGTCGATGTTAGGTGAGGTACTCTCGGCTGCAGTTTTATTTCCCAGGTTGGTCACCACAGCAGTTTGATTTGTTACTGATTCCTGATGCAAGCCTACCAACTATACGGGATTGGAACCGGCAGTAGGAGCACACTGGATGGTGTAAGGCAAATGTGCCGAGCGCTACACCACGGATTCCCTTGTATGGACGATGTTAAATACATACAATAAAACTCCTACGTGGAACATCCAACAAGCCCTCCAGATCTTATTCTAGGTCAGTCGGCCTCATATAAGTTTTTCACTGACACCATGACATTATTAAGAACATATATTTAAAAATGTATGAAATATTAAATATAAGGCACTGCATTCAACAGTTTTAAGCCCATATAGACAGATTACAGAACAAAATGCTTTGAAATTAAACATAAAAACTATATAACATATAAAAAACAACTTTATTCAGCATGCCCAATGGGACGGAAACGGTTAACAGACTACCTATGCAGATTACTAGATTACTTTAACTAAGCACTGAGTCTACTTCTTGAATTTAGAGGTGGTTTGATGTATTACTTTCATTAAACTGGGGAAATTATAGAGGATCACTTCCTTATTTGCTGACCGTTAAGCAGCCACACTGGATGAGAGGAGGGTTAACGTCTTGCTCAAGGGCACATTTAGATTAATGACTAGAGCAGCTGGATGAAATCCTACTCAGATAAGAATTTCCTTTTTGATCTCGGACTTGGAAGAGCTAGAATTCACAAGCCTGCTGACCTTCAGGCTGCTGCAGCATATTATTATTATTATCTTTTTTAATATGGCGAGTTATTATGAGTCACTCGACACAGCTTCATTCATCTGCTGCGCCTGGGTCACTGCAACTTGTTGGATGTCTCCACTCGAATGGCACCACCCACGGTAACACTGCCGTGGCACCAGAAATCAATTTGCAGCAGGACCACGTGCCATCCCCCACTTTCTGCTACTCACCACGTGTCACGCCTCGTCCCTTCCCTCATCCTTCAATGGCTGCGTATAATTGTTCCACCGGTGGCAGGCTTTAATTATTCACATGATGCCAAGGCTCAGGCGGTGGCAGCTATCGCCTCATCCATCACTAAGAACTATTGCACCGCCAATCTACAAATGCACTGTCTACCAGTTGCTTATGTGTGGAAGCCCATGTGTGTGAGGCATTTATGATAAACATCAGAGACCAAACTGCTGATGCTGGTCTTCATTATTTTCAGATCGGTCTGCGATTAACTGAGAGGAATGGAGACTGATCCTCTGCCTGCCGCTGCTTTATAGACTCTACTGCATTTCAGAGAGAAGAGCTGGGGAATCATATCTTCTGTAGGAGACGCAAAACGGCAGCCTCTGCCACTCCTCATCATTTCGCTAATCTCCCTCTCTCCATTCTCCATGTTCATACTCCCTTCTCCCCTCCCCTGAACCTTTCTGTTCCTCTTCTGTAATTTGTGCATCCTGCAAAGCTCGAGACATTAACTACAACAGCTTGACATTTGTTCGGCTGAACTCTCCTGCAGTTAGCATTTTTCACGGTCAAAACAATGTCCATTCAGCAAAAGGGGAACTGCGCCAAGCTTAAGTAACAGCTGAAGGATCAGTGATAGCTGTTGGAGTGTCATCTGTGAGATTATTAAAGCTCTTCAAACCAAAGCAAGCACGCACAAGCTGCTAATACTGCTAGTATTTTTTTTTATCACTGTCAATCCCCTCGCATAGTGCTTTTCATCACTGCTTCAGGTTAGTATTAGTACAGTATGGTATCTGACCCAACGTACCCCGTGAACTTGAGGTATTATTCAGTTTTGTGATTTTTCACCTAAAAAAACCCCAAAAGTTCACGAAAGGAACCGACAAAAATGAGGCACTGATAAGAAAAAAAGAAGATAAAAACATATCCCAAAGCTTTGATCCCTGGTATAAAATATTGCCTTTTGATAGAGCCTTCCTGATGGCGTTTCCATCAAGAAGATCAGGAGCCTTGATATTAGCATGACGGCCAGCTTCATCTGTGTGTGTGCGATCATTTTTGGAAGAGGGGATGGAGTTAGCTGCTAAGGCTGCCAAGCTTGTTTAGCAAACTGCATCCATACTCGTTAATCTGTGCTAAGTAAAATACTAAAACAACATTTCATTCACTTTTGGATGAAATGCTGGTAGATTTAAGCATCCAGTAGGATATCATTGTTTCTACCTGCATTAATTAAAAAGCCTTCAAAAGCCACCAACACTACAAACAGGGACAGCAGATCCGGTTCACTAACTAGATCTACGTGATGCGAGGCCTCGCATACAGCTGTGTCAGCACCCATCTGTCAAAGTTGCCACATCACTAATGCAAATTTTAAACCTTAATAAGACCTTAATAGGGTCGTGGCTCCCCGTGTCTGCGTGGGATCTCTCTCCAGCTTCCTCCCACAGTCCAAAGACACAAAATTGGGGTTAGATTCATTGGTGATTCACAATTCATCCAACTGTAGGTGTGAATGTGAGCGTGTATGGTTGTCTATGTGTTAGCCCTGCAACGGACTGGCAGCCTGTCCAGGGTGTACCCTGCCTCTCACCCAATGATAGGTGGAACAGGCTCCAGCAACCCTGTGATCCTGGACTGGATAAGTGTAAGAAAATTGATGGATTTATAAAATACTGTAAAATATTTAGCTACAGAGCTCAAACATACTTTTTGTATGATTTAACACAAGTATTTCACATGCCAATTTCTGCATTTTCACATGTGGGTCTATGGGGAACATGAATCTGGATGTATAATGTGTTTTCTTGTAATACTGCATTTATCACCAGAAAGCGTGGCCTAATGTGCACCTCTCATTACCGTAGTGGGGGGAAGCTACAATAATGAACAGGGTTGAAATGAATGAAGGTAACCATGCAACAGTAAATTCAATATTTTCATGGTCTGAAAAACGTGTTAGAATATGAGCTTGTGAGAATTCCACACAGAAAGAAAATCCAATTCCTTTGAAGAAATCTGACACATGCTACTGTAGCTCCACATGTACTCACACTCGATCCGTGCCGTAACTGCGGTAGTCCACCGCAGCTGATACGGCCACAATTAGCGCGGGGACTCCGTAGCCCACCAGATAGAAGTAGCGCCGCCGCGAGTGCTCGCTCTCAAACACCTCCACCAGCATGATGTAGAGCTGCACGCCCTCTAGGAACATCCATGTGAACGCTGCCAGGAAGAAGAAGTGGAGGAGGGCGGCGAAAACGGCACAGGCAATCTGGGGAAGCGTAGTAGTGACAGAGGGAAAGAGAGATGAATGGGGGGGGGACAAAGAGATCACTGGTGAAGACAAACTTCGATCACTCCTGGCCATATTACCAACTTCCTGAAGGATTAAATGTCACCATACAAGGCACCGTGACTGGCAAAGTGAGCAGCGTTTTTTTGACCTCTCCGTGCTTGTACCTTTCTAACAATTAGCATTGCTAAGCTTTGCTTGGCTGAAGCGACTGGACGTTTGCCTGTGTGACTGGCACAGGAACGCTGCAGCTACTGAGCCCATGTGGTCTTGTTTGCTGCAGCTGGCATGGATGAAAGGGAGATATGAGGGACTGAAGTCAGCAGTCCAAGAGCCATTTGAAACAATACCCCGGCCAGGTACGAGCGCATAATGTGGCGCCGCGCTTTCTGAGCCGACAGGAAGGCGTCCAGACCAAACATGCATGAAGCAGCCTGTCATTCGCACGCAATGCACGTGAACACACACTCCTTCACAATGATAAGATACAGTACTTACGTGGATTGATCTAATTATTGGCACAGTTGAACGTAACTAGCGTATTTTGTCACAGAAATGGATTCAATTAAATTACTAAAAGGTTGAGTAGACATTAATTGCAGTCCAGGAGAGCGATCTTACAGCTGAGCTGTGAATCATACCCATAAAATGTTAAGGAAAGGGAAAAAAAGGGCTAGGACTAAAGCATTATCTTCAACTTCACAGGGAGTTAAGCTAAACTAGGACAGTTATTTTAGTTCTGATAGTTATAATAATATTTAAAGAGCAAAATACTGATGTGCTTTGATTGCTTGAGGGGAGAAAGTAAAGGCATATCCTCTCCGTCTCTGAGTCATCATGAGTCTGCACTTATAACCCAGCCGTGAACTAAAGCGGCAGGACGGAATATTATGTTCTAAACAATGACAATAAACAGATCAAATTATTACAAAGACTGTTTGCAGTAATGTGTCTGCCCCAGGAATGCAAAGCTGTGTACTCTGCTTCACTAGCAGGGACAAAAGCTATGATTGTAATGGGGAAGGGGGTGGGGGGGGGGGTTGCTCTGCCGACCTGTACACATGTAATGACTCTGCATTT
>VOQJ01012755.1:9659-23466 GCA_015052665.1 Apistogramma diplotaenia
CACTTTCCACCGGAGAGCTCAAGTTCAGCCCCCCTCCTTCTTTACCTCCACCCCCCGAATCCTTCACACTTCAGCCAAACTGCAATAAAAAAAAAAAAAACTGCACTCAACAGACCTGAAACAAGAGCCCAAATCTGCGGAAATAATCAAGAAATGGCTCGACCGCATTTAGAACTGGAGAGGACGTACACGTTTAACGCCTGAGGAGGAGCAAGAGGAGGAAGTGCTGGGTGGACGTAGATCTTCAGTAGGTTAAATTGACTGGTGCTATCCGAGTCACTCGCTCATCAACACATGCACGCACACACTAACACACACACACACACACGCACGCACACACATGCGCGCGTGCAGCAGAGAGATCAGTGCATATAGACACAGGCTTAAAATGCTTCATCATATCGCTTCAACATCCCACAGAAACACATTCGGTAACGTTCTTCTAGGAGCCCAGCGAGTACAAAATATCCGACTTTCCACTGTCAAAACTGTACTGTTCAAACATTTCCCCTCCCCGATGCAAAAACCACAACTGAAAGATTTTAAGACAAAATCAAAATTTCATGCATTTTTTTTTCCATAGTCGTGAGAATAATATTCAGTTTTTCAACAGACCGCACCCTGGAGTAGTATTCACAAAGAAAAGAAAAAAGGAAAGCCCGTCGTCAAATATTTGATCAATTACAATGTGTACAGTAATACAGCAAATTCACATTTTTATTTTAAAATATACATGTTTGGACGTCATGCAACAACAGCAGGTCCCATTACAAAAAAAAAGTAACAAAATAATAATAATCATTAATTAAAAAATGTGAAGAATTAAAGTTTTTAAACTATATCAGAACAATATACAACAACCTTAAATTAAATACCTTTTCAACAGGAGATGTTTTAAAGACTGCCAGCTAGATTTAAGAAAAAAAAATTCTATCAATAACAATAATAATTAATAATAATTATTTGTAAAGGTCTTTTCATTTTTAGAAAATACTTCAAATTGACTGGAAGTGAAAAAAAGGAGGCTGTGCATTGCATGAGTGCCATCAGTTTATCTGTCAGTCAGTCAGCTTTCCCCTGAACACACAACACCAAAGAGCTTAACAAGAGAAGCGGGGAGCGCTTCGCCAACGACACCTCCGTGCCAGTAGAAAATAAAATCAATACACACAAAACACACTCACACACACTCACGCACGTTAGGTGAAATTTTTGCCAGAGTAGTGCAGTAACACACACACACACACGCACGCGCACACACCCTAATTCAAACTGTGTGCGTGGTGGCATCAACTTGTGGTGATCACAGTACCCGTTTAGTGTATTGTAATGCTTTTTCACTTCAGTGTGTTCGACCTGAACTCCTGCAGTGGTGTTTTGCTGTCTGTGGAACTGGGACCGATACGTTGGCCAGCATCAGAGTGTTGTGTCTGGGATGAAACACAAACAGAGTGAAAACTCTTGAAAAAGGCGAGACTTTCTCACTGGGACCCATGTCCATAGATGCAATTCAAACCACCAACAGGAGAGAACTTGCGCTAAATAAAAATAAGGATTCAGAATAAAATAGAATAAAACAAAAATTACCCCAAATCGCAACAAAAAAAACAAAACAAAAAACAACTCAGTAGTAACATTTTCATGTGCTATTAAAGTGCTATTGAATGAGATGTTGCAACAAACAAGAACATGACTCACTTAAACCCCGAATATCAAACTCTGCCGCCTCCCTCTCACTTCCCCACGCCTCTCTGCCTTTCTTTCCCTTTACCAAACCCAGTAGTCTGTATCTACTTCCACAGTTCCTGGGAGCTGTCCTCAATCGCCCAATCCCTGACATTTGGGAGCGCCAGAGGCTCACTCTTCACTGACAGCGAGTTGACCAGTTCGCAATGGAACTTGCGGATGTGTCGGTAGAGGTCCCCGGATTGCGTGAAGCGCCGCTCGCACCACTTGCAAGCGTGTGGCTTCTCGCGCGTGTGCACCACTGCGTGGCGGCTGAGGTTGTGTGAGTACTGGAAGCTCTTGCCGCAGGTGGTGCAGGTGTAGGGTTTTTCACCGGAGTGTGTCCGCTCATGGCGCTTCAGCGTGTACATGCAGGAGAAGGTCTTGCTGCAGATGGTGCAGGTGGGCACATTGACATCTCCGGTGGGCTTGGCGCGGATGCCCTCCTGCTCCCTAAAGTGGGAGCTGAGGTGAAGCTGGAGGATGTGGGGTGAGGGGAAAACCTTGTTACACAGCGGGCACATGAAGATCTGTGTGTGCTGAGCCGACAGCATGTTGGAGACGTAAGGCAGCAGCGAGTTATCCATGCTGGCTGCCTCAGCCTGAGCACGCTCATTCTCACCTCCCAGTATGTCCTCATCGTCTGCTGTGGCCGAAGGCTTCTCGTCTCGCTCCAGCTCGGAGGCCAGGGAGGCCTCTCGCAGAGCAGACAGGTGCGCTTCCAGGCCGAGCCTCCGCTGAGCCGACAGGGGCCCTCCGACCCCGTGGTGGGTCAGACCCCCGTTGGTGTTGGGAACCGTGGCTTTGGCGAGGCCGCTGTGCTCCATGTCATAGTCCCCACCTCCCAGTTCCTCTTCCTCATCTGAAGCCACACCCCTTTCCACCTTCACCCTAACAGCCAATGGGCTTTGGAGGCTGTCTGGTGTAGCTGCCCCGCTGAAAAACGATTGGTGGTGGTTAGTATGGTTGCTACCTGCAATCGGCTTGACTGACAGGTCCAGGACGCAGTCAGCTGCATCATTTGACACCCTCCTGCCCCTGTGCCCTCCACGAGAGCTCACAGAGCGGTGGGACCTCTGTGAGAGAGAGCCAGTGGAGCTGGTGGGGCTGCCGGCCGGGGAGAGGAGCTTTCCTCCCTCTCCCAGGCCTTCCCCTGCTTGTGTCTCCGCTTCGCCCTGCCTTGGGCTGGTTGTAGCCATAGCTGGTGTCCCTGGCCTGTCTGCAGATGGCAGCCTTAGCCACAACGGTCCTCCCTCCGTCTTCCCCTCCTCCTCTTCATCACTGTGCAGCAGGTCAGCAGTAGCAGGCCGGCCTGTTGAACCATCTGATAGACTGTCAGCTTTATCAGAGCAGCTGGACCCACCATCATCCTCTCTGCGCGTGCTGTCTGCTTCCGCCGTGGCCTTCTGCTTCAAACGTTTCTTACACACCTTGACAATGTCATACATGTGCAAGTAGCTGGCCGCTGCCAGCACATCCTCCACGGGAAGGTCCTGGAACTGCAGCTTGCCCTCATACATGAACTCCAGGAGCAGGGAAAAGGCCGGGGCTGTGACAATGTCACTGTTGAGGTGCACCACGTCTCTTTTGTCCAGCTGGTCCTTGTAGAAAAGGTGAAAGTACATGCTGCAGGAGGCCAACACAGCCCGGTGGGCACGGAACTGGGCATCACCCACCAGCACCGTGGAGTCACACAGGAAGCCCTGGTGCCGCTGTTCGCTCAGACACTGGAGTAAATGTCTGCTGTGGTCTGGGAACTCCATCCTGCCGTCCTCATAACCTGAAGCAACACACAGACACAGGATCAAAGTTAAGTTCATCTCATAAAGAATCAAAGATGTTACCTTCAAATTTAAACCTATAGTTTTTCTTTCTTTTTTAGTTAGCAATAAAAAAAAATCATTCGATGAGAGAAAATACACAAAACATAAAGAACTAAAAGGTAAACAAGAAGTAAAGAGGATAAAAAATGAGAAGCAACAGAAAGACTCGAAAAACGAGAAAGACAAGGTAAAAATGTAAGCTAAGCAAAAAGACCATGATTTCGTTTTTAGCACTACTAAGGCTTCCCTTTTAAAAATGTATTAAATTAGGTAAAATTAAAATTAAAAACTGACAAACACGATGAAAGAGAGAAACAGTTAAAACGAGTCTGATATGAAGGCGCTAAAATAAAGCATTAGGAAAATGAGCAAACACAAGAAACACAAACAGGAAGAGCCACGCATGAAATAATGATTTTAAACACGTAAAAGGTTAACTAAAATAAAATGCATAACCAGCATTTTTTACTTCTCATCCCAACGTCGACAGACACAATTCGTGTACAGTCATGCATACGTTCCTTCGACGATAAGTGTTCATTTTTCTCTAATTATTCACTTAATTTAAAATTATTGAACAGAAAATAAGAAAAATGGACAAAAATTACAATTTAAAGTTTAATTTGAGGAAAATCACAAACTACCAAGACAGAGTCTTAATCTCAGGTAAACCACCAGCCAGCAAATGATTCTTCCACTCAGTCTCTCCGCTCTCACTCTGTATCTCTCCAACTCCTCTGCCTGCACTCCTGGATTGTCGCTGCTCCTACGCTGGTTATTTTTATTAACCCACTTTGGCCTGGCCTGGCACAGCCCTTTTAGGTAACCGGCTTTCAGCTGCACACACTGTCCTCACATATAAAACACAACACACACACTTAGTACCAGCCTACCTACCAACCACCTCCACAGGCTAAGTCGAGCAGCAAAACTGGCCAATTGAAATAGCACTGTCAAAAACAAAACAGCTTGTCCCTTGTTTAACCTGCGAGCTTCGGCTTTAGGTGTGAGATTAGACGTGGAGGGAAAAGAAAAAGGAGGAAATTTGCATTGACGCTCTGCAGGTGTTCTTACAGAGGATTTGTGAGAAATGACTGAATTAATAAAATAACCAACTAATTGTGTAAAATCTTCAGTGCTAGAAGACAAAGATTTTTTTAAAAAATGTGTAAAAAGCCCCACCTGTTAGCCAAGTCGATTTGTCCTGCCTGAGAAAATACATTGGTCCCGCTCTGCACTGTGTTAACCAAAGCAGCTAAATCACCTCATTTGAATGAAGCTAAACCAAGAATGTCAGTGTGTTAGACTGTGTGTGCGTCTGCGTGATGTGCATGTGTGTGTGTGCTCGCCCTCCGGCTCGTTCAGACTTCTTTTAATGAGGGGGACTTACAGGGACAAGGGTGTACCACCTCCCACCCACCCCCACCCCACGGTCCAGCCTAACCCCTCTGCCGCCTCCTCCTTCTGCACACACACACACACACTATCTGTCACTCATACACTCCTTCCCATCTGAATCTTACAAGAAAAACCCCGCACATCCGCCCCATAGTAGAAACTGCCCTCTTCCTCAACCCCTCCACCCACCACCACCACCCAGAAGAGAAGATTTACAATACAATCACTGTAAGTGCCCTGCTCGTCACAGCATCAATCCTAATCCTTAAAGATGGCTAAAAATAAAGACGACGGTGGCGGTGGTGGGGAGGGAGCCGCCGGTGGAGGGTCAGGAGGACAGCAGCCCAGTCACCCAGCCCACCCGGCCGCGGCCAGCCGGCTCACGCAGGGGTCTGAGAGAAACACACACAGAGGGGCAGGCAAGGAGGGAGAGGGTGAGGGAGAGGCTGGGACGGCCGGGGAGGGAGGCTTACCCACATCTGATCCAGCTGACGGGGGCCATATGGCAGCTGCTAGCCAGATAAAGAGATTAAGACTAGGAGGGAGTGCGATTACAGCTGTCTAGCCAATTCAGGCAGCTCAAATCTGCAACTTCTAAATTAGTCTCCTCTCCTCCAGCCGACAGGAGGGGGAAAAGTGGGTAGAGGGGACCGCACATGCTTTCAAGTAATTTTTACAGCGTGCTAGAATTAGCCAAAAAATAAATAAATAAAGCAGAGTAGATAATACGGATTAAATAACTGTTCATTTTATTCAAGAGCATTTTTTAGCTTATTTATTAAGGAAATTATGTGGAGGTTTTTCTTCTCTTAAAATGTAACCAATTCCTAATTACTACATTTCAAAAAGGACTTACTTTAATTAATGACTGTACTGCAAAAAAACTACACTTCCCCTTTCAATTAACAAGTGTCCCGACAAAACGCCTGACAGCTCAAACAGGCAACAGCAGCTTAAGTTTTAAATGCACCCCTCTCGACTGCAAACTAAAAACACAGCAAACTGTTCCCGGACTGCAATTACCCCTCAGACAGGCAGCACCGGCTACCTTTGCCGTTTACTTCTGAAGCACTCGCCAGCAGTTTCACGCAGTTTTCACAGTGGTTTGACACACCGGAGATCCCCCACAACAAAACTCCACCATCCCGGACTCTATCTACTGTATACACACGCACAGATGCAGACACACACACACAGACACACACACAAAACGATACCTGCAGCAGTATGCATCAACTTGATTAACTCCACTGTAGCAGAATAGCCGGGCTCACTGGCTGGGAATGGCTGTGTATCTCTCTCTCTCTTTCTCTCTCTCCCTCTTTCTTTCTTTCTCTTTCTCACTCGCTCTCTCTGAATCAATGAGTGGGTAGAAGAGGAGAGAAGAAGAGAGAGGCAGGCAGGCAGGCAGGCAGGCAAAAAAAAAAACAAAAAAACACGCTGTTCAAACTGCGAGGGACAGATGCAAAGTGGAGGAGATGTTGGAGGGGGAACGAGATACCACCTCCCTCCTCCTCCTCTTCCTCCTCCTCCTCCTAACTGGCGCTGATCAACAGCCACAAACACATACACAACGTGCGCACACCACACACATCTACACACACACACACACACACAGCACTGACTCTCCCAGGCTGCCGCTGAGACTCACAATAAAGGACTGGGGAGGGGTGGAGGCGGTGGAGGGATGGAGGAGGAGGTGGGGTGGATGGCAGCCTGTCAGCTGCTCTGACATCATCCTCAGATGGAGATGCTACCTCCAGCTGTGCTCTTTCTACAGCCATATGCTGCCTCCTCTACACTCCTGCCACCAGACTCCTCTTTCATTCTACCAACACCGCACAACTTTGTCTCTCTTTCTCCCCCTTTTTTCACTCTCTCTGGGAAATAAAACACAAGCCGGCTAAAATACACTGGGATTTGGTGTTTGGAGTTAACTCATCAAATCATTAACCTGCAACTGCTACTAAAACTATTAAAGAAATACAAAGTTTACACACACGCGCGCACACACACAAATTAACTTTTTCCCCTTGGTGTTTTAAATCATTTTAAATGCACCTCTCTGTCCTTCACTTTGTGTCTTTTTCTCCTTCCAGTAACCATAAACAAAAGCCAACACGGCACATTTGCAACTGACAGACGCACGCAGCTGATATTGTTTTCTGCTTCTTTACGGTTCAGCGCCGCTGCCTCGTCTTGCATTCACTCATTCATCAACTCATTCATTCATCCATCTATCCATGTATCCAGCCCCCCCAAACCCACCCCCCACCCCAATCCTGCTCGGACCCTTCGGATAAACTCACAGGGGAACAAAAATGAAATGAAGAAGCCCGATCAGGTCAAAATGCTAAACAAAAGGCGTACAAGCTGTTTAATAAAGCTTATTACACTTAAAACAACCGATTTATTTCGCTTTCGTTTTGGGGAAACTTTCTGGAACGTTGACAACTCAGCTGGTTATATTTTCTATTTTATTTTGGGTGCCTGAACACATCTAATAAAGTTTTTAAAAAGAAAATTAAATAATAACACCGCCAATTGGATTTCCACAATAAACGCGATCACAGCTGCACATAAATGTAAAGCTAAATTACATTACGATTATTTTTATTAGTTTTATAATCATTCACCGTAACATTTTGAGTTAATTAGAAATATATTCGTATAATCACCTACAATTAAACCTTTTCCCCTTCAATGAAACAGAAATAAAGTGGAAAGCATTACATTAGCCAACTTAAACTTATAATTAACTTCACCACCGGAGTTCCTCTCTTAGCACCTTTTACCTCTTTGTAATTTCATCTAGAAACAGCAACCACTTGCCATTTGGTCGGGGAATACACATATTTCTCTGCCGACCAGCTGTTACCAAGGCGACACTGACTGGTCTCTCTGGGCTCCACCCCCACGCACCTTCTTCAAACTCCGAGGCAGAGGGTCATCCTGTTACATTATGTAGTCACCAAAATATATTTGGAAATTTGACTGTTGAATGTTCTGATTCAAAAACATCGCGGTCCTGATGTTAAACTCCTGATGTGAATAATGTTCAAGTGGGAGTTAACACAGTTCGTTCAGTTGGAATTGTCTGAACTGAAACCACATTCAGTCCACTGATGTTTGTCATGTCGCTGATGTGAATCCTTTAAAAAGTGCCTGCACTTGCCCTGAAAACGGCTCTTCACTTAATAAATAAACAGTTTAAGAAAAGGGTCTATTAATATGAATAAGCTCAAAATAGCCAGAGCAACACAAACGCTGACAGTTTATGCCTCTCAGCCATCGCTTCCTTCCCTTTTTCTCCTCATTTCCTGTTGCCCAGTTCTTTCTACTGTAAGCTACAAAGGTGTAAAATTCCCATCAAATGTAAATAATTTAAATCAAAAAATACTTCCTTCAGCTAAGCACTGTCTTTTTAAATGATATGAAATATAAAGCACCATGTTTGTGCCTTCAGGGCCCCCAAAAGCAAAGACTTGCCCAGATGTCTGCTCAAAAATGTCAACGATGGATAAAAAAACAAAACAATACAAAAAAAAACAGTTTTATTGGCTACGCACTCGTATTCAGCCTGCATGCAGAACCAGTTTGAACCTCTCCAACTCCTCGTTCCACCTCAGCGTTTCACTTTCCCCGAGGCTGCTTGACTTTTCGGTCTCTTGTTGTTGCCCCCCTCTGCAAAACTCCTCAGCAGTTCATTCATTCAAGTGCAGCTAAAGTGCGGCCTCTGATAAAAAAAAAGTGTAGCAGGAAATAAATGGCAGCCATTTGTTGTTTTTAACGCTGCATTCGTCTCTACGAGGCTTTTGTCCACTGCAAAAATTCCACCAAAGAACAGATGTCGGTGCCAACACAGGATCCTGGCTGAATGGTTGGTAGTTTTTAAAATCTCTCGAGCACTTTTCATGCATAAACGCTGAATGCACTTGTGGAAAACTAAAGTGCCAAACCACTGCAGCCCACAGAGTTGTTGGCATCGCACACAATCTGCAGCTCTGTGTGAATCATTTATGACTTCAATTTAATGGTGACCTCACCTTTCTCACCCCAAGATGGGAGGAGGGGGCGGGTACCGGGATGAATGCGAAGAAATTCAAATATTTTGAAGTCCCCAGCAAAGGTGTGTTTCTCACCGCGCTGAATTCAATTCATCTTCCCCAGCAATTTCCGAGGTACTTGTGTTGTTCTCTTCTGTTCACCACATAACAGGAGGGTAATATCTCTCTCCCCTAGCAGTGAGGATGTCAAACATGAAACAGCACAACTCCCAACAATACAGCGTAGCGTGCAGTTCGCAGTTATTCGATCAGAGCAACCTTAACCTAAAAATGCTCCTGGCTGAATTCACACGGCTTTGTAGTGCCGACTGTAGGAAACACGAAGAGAAGAAAATGACTAAGTGAGAAAATGAAATGAAAAAGCTGCTTGGAATAAATGCCAAGGCTATTGTGCGGCATTCCTATTCACTCCGTTTGCCCTACACTTTGTGCCTGTGCATTAATAGCCTGTGCATTAAAAGGTGGGGGGAAATTTAGCTTTGATACCCTGTGGCTGATTTTTTTTTTTGGTTGGGTTATCAGAGTAATGCTCTTTGACAGAGCCATAACATAAGGCTGCTGGATCAAAAGGCATTTTGTTTTCTTTTCATCTCTCATGCTCTCAGCCAAGACTCCATCGAGCGAGAGGGGGAAACCGTGAGAGGGGGGGAGACAGACGGACAGAATGAGACAGAAATAGAAAAACAGACCAGATGACGGGAAGGCTGACAGGCAGGTAGTGGAACAGCCCGCAGTACCGCGTTTGGCCCTCTAAATATCTGGGACGTTGCTCATCAACACATTAATTTCTCTCCTCTCGCTGGAGGAGTTCTTCCATTAGCTCATACATAAGTATTTGGGATAGCGAGCTGCAGATGATTAATTCACTCACATCAAGCCGCCTCTGATGATATGAGTGCTCCTCTCTTGTGAAGTTCACATTTCTGTCTCATCTTTCATCCCGACTGTACGATGACAAATGCAGGGCGTGAGGGCTGTAGTGCTCCTGCAGCTTCAGAGGGCAAATGCTCATATTTAAATGTATTTAACAGCAGCGTTCTTTGTTACTATGCAGACCTATTTTTTATTTTTATCAGCAATACCTAAAGGAGAAAATGACAAAATGATTTGCATCAGTATTTTCAGGAGAAGGCCAAACAGGTCACCAGCTGTAATCGGGCCTCCAGCGGCATGGCCCCTGGTCACCAATTCTGTTTCTGATTTTCATGAGCAGGATTTCCCTACAACCACACGTGAGGCGTCGCTCACAAGTTTAAGTATCTTGGGGTCCTGCTGCAGAGTGAGGTTAAGCTCAGCTGTGAGATGGACAGGCAGACTGATGCAGTGTCAGCAGTACCGTTGGCAATTGGCCGCATCGTTGCGGCGATGCGCGTTCCAACTCTCAGCTACGGTCATGAGTTTTAGGGAGTGACAGAAAAAAAAGTCCGATTGCGAACACGAGTGGCTGAAATGAGTTTCCATAGGTGGCTCGGGCATCTGATCGGGAAGACTCCTGGACAACTTCCTTTAGTGGTTTTCCAGACATGTCTAATTTCAAACCCAGAACACTTTCATGCCTGGGAAAGCATAAGGATGGTAAATGAACTGGTTCTTATATAGTGTTTTTCTACTCTACATGAGCACTCAAAGCACACATCATTCACAGACACACACTCAGAGCAGCACTGGGTTCACTAGCTTGCTCAAGGATACTTCAGCATGCAGACTGGAGCAGCCAGGGATTGAACCGCCAACCTTCTGATTACTACATGAGCGGCTCTACCTCCTGTGCCACAGCGACCTCCAAAGAACCCAAATGAGGAAAAATGTAGGTAACCAGATTTCTACACCTTTGGACACCTATAATGAAGGACAGCAAAGCTCATCTCTTTCCCTTTCAATCAACCAGCTGATGCGGTGATCCTGTTTCCTAAAATCTGAATTAGAGAAAACAAAAGCAAAAAATACACCGTTGCCAAACTACCGGAACTTAAATTGAGGAAACATTTAAAAAACAAGAAATTTCAAAGTTGAAAATACATATTGACAATATACTGTAGGCACACATGCTGCTGCTGTACCACATTGGGCCCTAAACTTGCCGCCGTTGATATGATAGCATCACACTGTTGCTGCAGATTTGTTTGCACATCCATGATGAGACTCACAGGCTGTGTAGCATTATCCAGTGGGATGGACATGATCAGCAACAAAACACAGGTAGGCTGTGATGCTGTTAAGGGGCGTGTGAATTGTAGCCTCAGTTTCTTAGCTGACAGGATGGCACCTGGACCTGGTGTGCTCTTCTGCTCCTGTAGCTTCTGTACTCCTGTACTTCAAGGCTCGATGTGCTGTTCAGAGATGCTCTTCTGTACACCTTGCATGCAAGGAGTGGTTGTTTGTTATGTTGTCTTCCTTTTAGCGCAAAACAGCCATAAACAATCCTTTTTCAAATAAAGAACTGCTTGTCTTTTCTTCATCATTCTCAGTGATAATCAGAAATATTCAGACCAGCCTCCCTGGCAACAACAATTTACACATTATTTATTAGCGCCACAGTTGCTAATGAAGCAGCCATTAAAGCAACCAAATAAAGCAGCACTGCTGGCAAATGTTGGTAAACGTGTTGCATTTCCTACTCATCTCTTCACTGCTTATCTGAACGTCAGTGTAAGGTTAGGTATTAAGATAGAAGGTATCATGTTTTCTGTAATGAACCATCAGTGTAAATCGCTCACAGCCGTGGAGTCCCTACATGGAACACCACAAACAGCTCTTTAACCCATTTAATCCCATCGGCCACAATAGCTGCCTAACTTCACAGTAACTAACAAAGTTTCATGTAAAACAGCCTCCCCTCTGATTTACCTGCATGTCTGTGCCATTGTAGCCGCTTCCACATATTTACAACCAGGGCTTTTAACGTGAATGCAACCCCTTTGTGACTGGCTTCTGTTTCAGAAGCCTAAAAACCCCTTACCACCCGCTGACCTTCCTGAAAGACCCCATGAGGTTAATCCCCAGGCAAATAATTGAATCTTGACCTGGCTATTATTATCTCCTTCTAACCATTCCAGCCTGCAGGAAGCTGACCTTGTAAAAGCCCCAGGGCCTCCCTCTGGTTACCCCTGTGCATTAATGGACATGCACGCATGTGCACAAACTCTTTCATCTTTGCACACAATACAGAAGGACACAATCACACATTCACATCACCACCTACAGGAAGATCAAACGCAGTAGGAAGCCTAACTACACACAGTTATAAGGTGACAATAACAATCTCACACACACACACACTTCTGGCATATTGTGCACTGACACCAACACAAGTCTGAGAGGGAGGAGTGCCCCATCGCCTGCCAGTGGGTGGTAAAATCTGTGTCTAAAGCGATCTCACAGACCCGTGACTGCTGGGAGAATGAAATCACACCTGGCACAGCCCACCAACTGGTCAGGACCAGACACACACACACACACACACACACACACACACACACACACACACACACACACACACACTCTTCCTACTTGAGTAGTCAAAGAGTGCTTTGACCACACTTGCCAAACGTATGTCTTACACACACATACACACCTAAGCCACCGTATACACATGTATTATGGTGGTCTGGGCCTTCACAGCTTCATGGTTGTGTGCGTTTTGTAATTAATTAGAATTCTCATCACTCCTAAGGGAGAAAAGAAGTGCGTGTTTGAGGTCTCACCAGAGAAATATAATAGGAAAAGACCTCATACATGCCCTCAGCTTTTCTTGGTACAGTGAACATATTCGCATGAGCACAGCAACACAAACTGCACATGTAACATAACTTCCACTCGAGTCAACACAATTGTCATGCAGATTAGTCATGTTACATCATTCGCCGCTGCAGACGGTTTGCATTCTTACAGCATTCTCAGTCAATAACAACTGCAAACACACAGTGTTGCTACGTGCAGCGACACTCAATGCGATCCAAATGTATCATGGCAGGCTACAGGCATCCAAACCTAAGTGGTTTATCAATTACAAACGTTTACCTGCACTACTGAGCTAAAAGGAACTTGTGTAAAATGGGTGCTAGACATTAGCTCCCTTTGCTCGTCCACACTCAGGCTGCATTCAATGCACACAAAATAATTCAGGTGCTAGTCTTGCCTCTTAAATGGGGGCGCTGGATTGAAGTGGTGGCTCAGAGTAACTTTGAATGAGCTGGTGCTAAGGTGTGGTTGATCTAAAGCTTGCCAGGAAAAGCACCGCTTGCATTTTTTTCCTCTCTCCCCAGTCTGTGGCTTTACACCGGAAATTAAAATGGATTACATTTTTATTGTCAGTGAGCTACATGCCAAAGTTGTGTGACAAATGCCATAAAATAATATTAAGATATACTTCCATCGTGACGCCTCGAGAAATGATTTTAACATTAGGAGAAGGGACTTTGAAGAATACACCAGCTGAGGAGGGGCATCTTGCAGTTTCTGTCAGTCTGCCAGGAGAACCCAGCACTATTACACCTTTGGAAAAGGAAAAGAAAAACACAGAACTACCCAGACTCTTTCTGCTGGTCCAGCCAACCTGAACAGCCCGCCAAGAAAGACCATCAGTCAAGGTGGTAACCGAAGAGTCCACGGAGCTGTCTGACAGAGCTAAAGAGCTGCACGGCTGCCTTATGAGATACTGCTGGAAGAACAACAGTGAGTACTTTATAAAATTAACCTGTAAGCTCCCTAATGCAGAGGTAAAGCAGTAACCTGGACTTGGTAAAAAAAAAACAAAAAAAAACAAAGCAAAACAAAAAAAGCATTAAAAAAACA
>VOQJ01012755.1:23486-34840 GCA_015052665.1 Apistogramma diplotaenia
AAAACAAAAAATTGAAAAAAAAAAAACAAAAAAAACAAAGCAAAACAAAAAAAGCATTTAAAAGACTCTTGAGGAGAACAAAAGCCAGAAGAGACTGTTCTGATGAAATGGAAACTAAAGTCTAAGCCATAAAACAAAGCTCTCTGTGAGGCAGACACTGGGCACAGCTCATTACCCGACTAATAGCACCCCTACCGCGAAGCATGGTGGTGGCAATGTCATGCTGTGGAAGGGCTTTTCAGCAGAAGGGACTGGGAGACATGGAGGGAACAATGAATGGAACCAAGTGAACAATTTTTTTTCTGAGAACTTATCTCAGAGTGCCAGAAACCCTAGATCGGCAGCAGCTACTCAGATTCAATCAGCCAAATGTTCACTGGAATGAGTTCAGAAAAACAAAAAAAAACAAAAACAGCCAAAGTCTCGTGGAAGCCCAGTAGAGGAATTCGTTGTAAATTCAATGTAATAACTCAACAGTGTGACAGAAGATCCAGATTCCTACTGGTGAATGACAAAACTCCAAAACAGGAACGAGCTGTCACGATTGTCAAGTTAAAACTACTTAAAACTTTATTACTTACAGCCTGTCAACAGGAGATGCAGTCCACAACTTTCAGATATTAGATACACATGCTTGAAATTTTGTGTGACATTCACAGAGCCTGGAGACGAAAGGCAGCTAACTCTGGCGATCCTTTTTTTGGCTGTTCCTCTGGAGCCAACACAAGGTTGAATATTTTTAGCGAAATACTTCAACAGTTTGTTTTGCTTTATGACATTTATTCCATGGAGTGGAGACGACGGAAAAGATGAATCCTACTTATCCAAGTCAGCTGACTCTTTGGACTGATGGTATCTTCTGTGATGTTTACAGGTCCTGTCAGTTTTGGCTTTTGAACTCAACATTTGACAACTCTTTGATGGACTACTCTGAGTTTTAGATATTCATGAATGAATGCCATCCAACGACTTGGTGCAGCCAGTTTGTTCCGACTCAAGTGTCTGAGTGGAAGGTCGCGACATCTGTTGAATGGATTCAATATGGCGCAAACTCCAGTGATCTTGGGGGTTTTCTGATCTTTTAAATCGGATGTCATCGGCAGGTCAAAAAGATAAAATGGTCCAGTTGTTTTTCCAACAGTTTGGTTTTCCTTGTATTGACATTCACAGCCTCCTACTTCCACTGTCACGGCTGTAGACTTCCCCGAGGATGGATGATGGACGAAACATTATAAAATCCAGATAAAGACAGTGAGGTGCAACACTTAAATCACAGCTCTGTTCTTTGCTCTGTGAGGATTTGTATGTATTATTTTGACAGTTACCCATGAGCTTAAGAGCTTCTAACGTTATATCTGACTGTGAACCAAGATTACTGACATGCAGTTCACACAGTCTTTATGCATTCGAGCAGCCGGGGGAACAATCAGAATCACCACCTCAGGACTGATTTAGTAAATTTTGTCTCGCTAGTACAACATGAAGAAAAATGCAAACCACATAGCCCATCAACCAACCCGTTTTTATCATTAAGCATCCATTATCCATACAGTATCTATTCTGTTTTCAACAGGCAGGCAGCATCAGTGGAAAACAAATTAGACTGCCCAAGAAAAAAACAAACCTATTTACCACGTCGTCGTTTCTACCCCCCGTCCAACCTAACTGCAACAAATGGTTTGCGAACCTCTATAAATATTTAAAGACTATTATTTGTTATAATCTTAGAGTAGGGCATTAAATATGAGCAGAGAATTTAATGCACAAAGCCCTTTGACAGGGGCTTAGAAATATTCTTCAAAGTTAAAGCTCAAAGCTGGTTTGGAGAAGTATAATGAATGTCTGTGCATTATGGAGCGTTTCCACTTTACAGGATGAGAAATCATAAACAAGTGAACAAGACAGATTAAAGACATAAACTAATAAATGCAGGATGAAACGGGAACACAGCCCCGCCCCCACGTCCCCTCACAAAAAAAGAGAAAACATTTCCTCAGAATTTAATGACTAGATGTGGTTTTTAGTGTTTTTCTTTGAAATGTAGTGATCGAATTGACATATTTGCTCTAAAACTTCAAAGTCACAACTGAGTATATTGATTTACACATCATATTCACTTCAGGAAAAACGTGGCACATGGTAAAGCCTGTTTATTTCCCCTTAGATGGAGCTACATTTATAAGGAAAATGCATCTGTGGGTTGAGCAGCAGGGTTGACCATGTGGGTTCGCACCCATGAGAAACTTTGCCAAACAGCTCGTTCTGCTGTTGACTCCATTATTGGATCGGATGATTGAAGTCGGAACAAAGAACAGGGGCCTCGGTAGCATGCGGAAGAACCACACGCAGCCACAGCAGCCTCGAACCTCCTCCTCAAGGTGGTCACCAGCTTGGCCGCACACTGGTGTGGAACGGCGTCCCACTCTTCATCCAGCAATCATCCTACAGCAGCAAACTAAATAAAATGTAGTCCGTAGTTATTATTAATTTGCCTAATTTCCTGTGTTTATAGTTTATGTAGTCTCCTGTGACTTAAACACCCTTTTCTAAAACCCCATCATTGTGTTTGCCCATATTATAGGTGTCCTTGTATCAATCCTTTTAAGTATCATCCTCTAAAAAAAGAAGCTTGAAATAGTGATAATAATAATGATAGATTATCCAGGAAAATGATTATGCCTTAGCCTAGCTTTAATGGGTTGATATTGCAATTGAATTATGTGGGTAAGGAGAGCATTATTTCTTTAGTGAGAGATGAGTCACTTAATTTGCTTTGGCTGCTGGTCACTTAATTCAGTCTGCAGAAAAAGGAAATGATTTCATTATGTAAAAAATGATGGCACACGAACTGAGATCACTGCAGGAATAATTCCAGGAAGAGGACAGGGCCTCAGACGGTATGGAAATGCATATTATTTACTGCTGTATAGAAAAAAAAAGAAAAAGAAGAAAAGAAAAACAGTGTGTTACACTGTCCATAAAGAATGATACCCAGCACCACTGGGACCCTCTGCAGAAGTCAGCAGTCACATTATCTCCCATAATTCATACAACTCTCCGGCTTTGAAGTGCTGCCACCTGTTTTTTTTCCTCCCCTGGTGCTCTTTCCTCCCCGCCGTCCTCATCTTCCTCCTTCCTCTGGGGACCGTAGCTTTAATGTCGTGTCTCATCTCTCAGGACTCGGATGCGCTTTTACATTTGGTATTCACCGTGAAACCAATCGCCCATGTGCGCCGACCTTGCAGCGGACCTGCTTCGCCTGGTGAGGCAGTCCGGCCTCGGTTGGAATGCCAAACTCCACGAGCAAGTGTGACCCTGAGAGGTGTCGTTTTTCCAGAAAAGCGAAATATCATCTGCATGGTTTTGTGTCCGTGCCCTCCATGCGCCTCTGCCGCTGAACTGTGCGCCGCGGTTCATCACTATGGCACAGCTGAAATATTAAATATTGGGAAGCGGTGGGATTTCGATCAACTGATTTGCATCACAGCTGCAGTTGGTAACATCAGATCTGAAAATAATTGCTCTCCTAAATGTCACCGCAGTTGTAGTATCAGAATTGAATGAACTAAGTAACCTATTCCTCATTTTAATATAAATAATCGGATATTAAATTCTACAGTGTGAAAAAATATCCACCCACCATGTTGACACACAATGCGCTGATGTAACGGGTCAATAACACTCCTGAGATTCTCAAAGACTATTTAATACCGCACGTGTGCTCTTGTAGCTGCATATCTGTCAATCACTACATCGGCCCTGACTAAAATATCTCAACAAGCACTGGAAGGACTGCAGCGAAATGTGATACATGGCAAACATGAGGCCTGCTTATCATCATTGTGCCGGGCTTGTCATTGTGAGCATATAAGTACGTTTGATGCATTTAGCCCAAAGAACTGTAGCCTTATTACAGCACCACAGAGCCTGGCTGGGACACTCACATATTCAGCAGCGTGCCTGTTAGATGTAAATAGTCTCAGCTGTGATGTTAAACACTGTAACCTCCTTGAGTTAATAATTCAACAGGTTCCATAAAGTCAACAGGCTCGCCAGAAAAAACCTCATACAGTTGTAAAAGATCAAAAAGTAAAATCAGAATCACAGCATGGCAGCCAGCTACATACTGACCTTTTAGTGCCTTTGGGCCTGACTGTGAGCCAAAGTCTCAGCACTTCAAATGCTTACTCTGAGACTAATTTCTTTCTACTCTAAGTACGTCAAAGAGTGTATTTTCTCATATGGGTGTTTCAGTCACACAGCTTCTGGTTGTCAATACAGAAGCAGCACACACGAGGGGCAGCAAATCAGAAAGAAGCGGACTTACTGGAAGGACAAGGCCGCCAAAGCAGCTTATTTCAGACAGTAGAGGAACTGAGAGGCTGTACCAAGGTCCAGCACATCATCATTGTGAACTGACAATAATGCAAAGATGCTCTAGTAGACTCCCAGAATATATACTTGGAGCTGGAAATGAACAAACTCGGTCCCCTTCTGTAAGCCGCTATCTGTCATTTGCTGGATCTGCCAAAACAACTTGCATTCAAGACACAACCAGCAGCGAAGCACCTCGAAGCATTGCAGCCCCATTACCAGCTATTTGAAGCCAACCACCAAACACCTCATCATCATCGCTGCCTTAACTGTGATTAATGAGCTTTGCCCTCCTGGGGTTAAGACAACCACAACGCGTCGTTTATTGGCTTCCCCAATGTGTTTGTTGACAAGCTGTCCGGGACACACTTAACATATCATCCAGCATGAAGCCGAGGTTGCATGGCAGCTACTTTGGGGTCGCGAGGTCAGCTTATTACATTACCATCTGTTAACAATGCAGCTTCCTCCGACAGAAAAATAGACATGCAGAAGGGCAAGCATGGGAAGCTCCATCATGCACCGTGCACTGCGGCTTCATGGGATACCGCACCAGAGAGACGTGACGCTACGCCCGCCACATGAGGGGGGCGAGGGAGAGGGAGGAATGCAGGCTTGTAATGGTAAACACATGCTGGTGAGTGTGAGGAGGACACCAAGAGACAGACTTAGCGCTACACATGGACGCGCGCAGGGGCTCGGAGACTCACCAAAGGCTTTGAGAAAACATACCTCAACAGGGAGATGTAGGACATGTCATTTATTTTGCCTCGGCCCTGCTTCCTCCTCAGCAGGATTTCGGCTCTAACTGAAAGGAAAATGGGGAGCACAGCCGACCTGCTCGAGATTTAGCAATAAGGCGCAGTCAAAAATGATAAAGTACGCTTACATGTTTATTTGACATTAAGAATAGTAGCTGTTTCTGCCTTACTGTAGCCACAGCTACAGCCCTCAACAAACCGCAGGGCCTGTGCTATATATATATATATATATATATTATATGAAGGAGAAACACTGCAAAAAAGGTCCGGTCATTACTCATTTGGCTGTGATGGGCCTGTTGGCATGTGTAACAGGGTTAAGACTGTGCTTACATGCTGGCTTTATGTGCTGACAACAAAAGCAAATTGCTTGAATAATACATAAGCAATAACAAATTAATTATTTTATCACAATAGTAGAGTGTATAAGAAAAAGCTAGCCATAAACATACACAGAATACACACCAACATAAAACCAGTTAAGTTGTATTTCTCTTTTTAATTCAATTTTTGTTCATTTATCACCAACTGTAAATTGTTATTTATGGTGTTACGCACTCCTTTCCAAAATTGGACACAGCTAATTTTATTTCCCGGGCTACTAAGCTTAACGATAAAGCGGGCCTGGAATTTATGGTGGTTTCCACTGGCTAACCAGACCGGTCCAATAGCAGTATCAATCAGGGAGGAAACTGCTGCAAGGCCAGTGCCTTGTGGAATTAAGACTCTGCTCCTGACTGCACTGCTCTCCAGTGCAGAGCTACAATTACATTTCAGCCCTTCTGTTAGATGTGCCTTTACTGACAGACTTTTTCTGCATCAGTTGCAGAAGAAAAAAAATCTGTATTTTCTTTTTAAATCAATTTCAATATAAGTACGTCTGTTTCTCTCTTAATACGTCTGCTTCTTACACACAGGTCTGTGTTGAAGTGGACCCATTTTACTCCACATTTCTACACTTGGACTTTACTAAAGTAGTTTTGCATGATTTACAGTTCTAAATAATCCATGTTTTTCTTACCAGACTTTGGTGCAGGCCTTCGGTTCATTAAACACGCCATTTTAGCACCTCTTCCGTTCCTTTAAGTCAACTTTCTTCTTATTGGCTAACCCTGGCAACCAAATGGCCTGAGCAGTAAGTGGGTGGGGCTTCTGTGCTCACAGCCACAACTGCATGCCTGAGATGACCACACAGGGCCTCTCCCAGCTCGCTGACCTCATACAGATCTATGAGGAGAAAAGACAGTTTGAAAATGAGTGTTTCGGGCAGTTTATAGCCTTAGCTTTTTTGCTAATAGGATTACTTGCACATGTGCTGGCAGCATATATTTGACATGCATTTGAAAAACATAATAGGTGGACTTAAATATGCCTGCATTGGTGGTTGTTTAGTTGTTCATGTGGGTGGGAAATATTTTGTCAGACGTCTTTTCTGACACGGAAAGAAAAGCCGAGGAGACTTTACATACATAATCCTTATTTGGCACTGGGATCGCTCGAGAACGCTGCTGAGTTGAAGCAAATGAATTAAAGCGTATTCTATTTTCTGTTAAGCTACCTAACAGATGAAATTTGTTGTGCAGACTTAATTAATGACCAACACGAGTGTGAAGACCACCCATTCCTGCCTTTTGTAAAAACTGTTTTTCATGGTGTGAAATGACATGCAAACAGAGAAAAGGTCTGCTGTGTTACACTTTCCTTATACCTCACTAAGTCTTATTAGCTATTCACATGTTTTTGCAGTCATTGTAATGTTTTTGTAGTCATGTGTGTTAAATTGTGTCTCTGTATCTTTGTAAACATCTGAAATGTCTTTGTGGTTGGTTGCTTTTTCAACAATGAATGTAAAGATATTTTTTACATATAGAAGTCACATGACAGGTGTACCACACTGATGTTTAATTTACTTTTCCTCCATGAGCAGCGATTTCTTACACAGGCATTCAAATTAAAAGGCAGAAGGACACTCGAACTCTAGGTACTGTTTTATTGGGATATTTTATAGGTTTGTTTGGGCGGCCTTCCCTCTGCAAATAGGATGTGTAACTAAAATAACCTTCCAGCCTTTAAAAACCAAGTGCCAGTGCTGTTTTCGCTCCTCAGTGAACACGTTGCCCTGTTTCTTTCCCTGAACCTCTGCAGCAACCAGTGGGCAGGCGAAGGCTAGTGTGACCAGACTGAGCAGAGAAGTGTAGCCAAACAAATAGCCAGATTCAGATCTGGTACTTAATGAGCTGTGATGTAGTGCTGGTTCAAGGCAGCGGACATGAATTGGGTCTGAAGGCGATCTCAAATAAACAGGCCATGTTCAAGTGCTGTGATAACATGATCTTCTATTACATTAGCGCAGTCCAAAGTGGACTTCCACAGAACTGCTCGTGGTGAAATGTCTGGTTATTACTTTAGCACAATCATCTCAAAATATAATATTAGCTCTTGATGAAAGCATTTTTGTTCACAGGGGTTCAGATTCTGCAAGTAAGGAAGACGAGTTTAATCCCTAAGGCAAACTCTATGACAAAAAGAAACATATTTGTAATACAGCAGAAGTGATAGCAAACTACTGCAAATTGCTTACATCTTTTACAGCTCTGGCGCCTCTGGGAGCTTTTCGGCCACTGAAGAGAGCGAAAGCGCTTGATGCACTACAGAAGCCCTGTGTCTTTAGCTTTTTATTCATCAACTTTGTTGCCTGCTCTGTGATTATCTGCTATAGGGTAAGCTGCAGCCATCAGCATACGTAGCTAATTGGCTTAGTAAAAAAGAACAGCTGTAACTGTATTTTACGGCCAGAGCCAAGGAGCACATTAACTAACTACATGAGTTTGTGGGGTGGCATAAAATTTAGCGGCTCAGTCCTGCTCAGACCAGCAACCCCATTAATGTAACGTGTGATAGCACTTTGTTAACTAAACACATCATGAAAACATTGTTGAACACACTGAAAATGTGACAAATTCTAGAAGCCAAGCAGCCAAACAGCAGTACTTTATAATAAAATAAATCACATGTGTTTCTGTCATGTTAAAATATGTAAGCTGTGAACATAAAAACAGAGATTTCTGTCCAAGCCTGTGTGAGCTTGTCCAGCTGATAGCAACAGATGTGACTTTCTGGGATAGAAAAAGAAGCTAGCATGTGTGAACTTTGACATTTTTTTCACTGTTGCCAACTCCTCAGTAAGAAAAGTAGCTCCTGGCTGTCCTAGAGGTCGCTATATGATCACCACCCAGCGTGGCGATGTTCTTTATTCTTTATTCTTTTGCCAAGTTATATCCTTTATTTCTCTTCTCTTCTGACTCAACAACTGGAGAATCTCTTGTACTTGTAGAAAGGAAAAGGTGGCATCTTAAGCCTTTTCCTTGAAGAGAAATCGTTTATCAACTGGTCTGCTGCTTTCCGTGCCTCTTTAATCGCTACTATATTCACTGTAGCCACCTTTTTTAACATCTGGATCATCACTGCTGATGAATGCACAATTTGAAGCATTACTGAGTCATTCAGAATGAGTTTACTACTGGGGGGAACACATATCGGCAACCTGACAAAGCATAAAAAAATGCTATTTCATCTTTTACTTTCTTCTTTTTCAAATGTTTCTTCGAAAAATAGTGTTGTGTACACCTATATTATTAGGTGTATAATTTACACATGCATACTGTATGTTTTACAATTGTAAAACGTGGGCAAACCACCAAAGAGAATGGCTTGAGTCCTTTATCAAGCAAAGTGATGTCATTCCAGGGCTATACGCTTACTGTCTAGCAAGCTAAATATTTCAGTAATCCAAAAATAAGTTAGTAGCACATTATGGTGTAGTGAGATTCAATTCAATTCAGTTTTATATATACAGCGCCAAATCACAACAGTCACCTCGAGGTGCTTCACATTGTACGGTAAAGACCGTACAATAATTGCAGGGCTAACCAAACATTTTGGCTAGGATAGCTAACTTCTGGACAAAGTTAGCGGTTCATTTTGGACGAGAGATCATCCCAGGATCAAGATGACTGAACCAAAAAGATTTGGTTTCTATATATGAAAGTAAATGTTATGAACAAGCCATATTCATTCACAACATCTTTAGCTGATTGCACCTAATATGGTATGTACATAAGTAACAAAGTATTACTAATAATAAGCAGTGTAATTTTAATAAATGTGACTTGTAACACATAGGAGAGCTTCCTGGATTATTGGGAAGGAAAGAAAAATGTACATCCCAGCTCGCATAAACGTGCTGTTGCTTTTCTCAGGACCCCAGCTTCAAAAAGAAGCGCAGCACTGTGGAAAAGTTATTTTACATTCAAGTGACAGTACAGTTACAAACCAAGATGAACAATCACATTTATATCACAACCCTCTCCACAATTTGTTTCCATTTTCACTTTTGACCCCCCCCCCCCCCCCCATTATATCCAGGGGTGAAAGTAAGCCGGTACGTTCCCATAGTATGTACTACTATATGATTCTGTGCCGGTCGGTACGCAGAGGGGGAGCGACTGTCTGCTGCAAAGCCGTCATTCAGAGGACCAGGCGAGTGTCCCTTTTGGCCGGTAAACTACCGTATTTTCCCTCTCTGTCCTCCCGTATTAGCATTTCCCGAAAATTTCCCGTATTACAACAGAAGATTTATTCCTGGTCCTCTCCAAACTGAATTCTGTCACTAGCCGCGCGAGAAGTGCCACCTGCAGGAGCCTGGGTGGCACTTCTCGCGGGCTTAGTGCCGACAGCGGGAAGAAACCAGGTGTTGTGCCAAAAAGTGATCGTCTGCCATAACATGATAATGTGTTTCTTTCTGTGCTTTTATGTGTAATATCGTCGCTTATATTGGTAAACAGACTGCAGTCAACATGACATATAAATAAAATGAAGAAATAACCTGTTTGCAAAAGTCTGTCTTATTGCACCTCCATTTGGCCACTTAACATATCTTCATAAACCTGTGATGTTATATTTGTTGCAACTTCTGCAGCCCTTTGAGCCAGATTTCTGTTTTGAAGGACATTTTTAATATCAGTGACAGTTTTTACCTTGATAAACAGCAAATACATAAAAGTCACTTTGCCAAAAAAAAAAGATTACAGCTTCTACCTTGTGACAGAAATGCTGTTTCTCGCTCAGAATAACTTGATATCATTCATGAGAGATGTATTTGACACATGTTTCACAGATTATAGGTCAACAAGTCATTTAGAGTAGTTTAAATACAGGCAATCATTTTCTGGCAAATACCGGAAGTCGCTTTTTTGGCACAACACCAGAGCAACAAATCATAGAGATGGATGGTTGTAACGAGAGAGAAAGCAATCCTGCCAAAAAAGACTTCGTGTAAATATCTTGAAAAATGTGAGAGCGAATTTACCTTCCTAGAAAGGAGCAGGATGAGGCACAATTACGCATTCTATAAGATTTGTAACTGCAATGTCGTAAGATAGCAGCACTGTTTGTGCTTTCCTCTCATGTAAAATCAACCCCTCTTGCCCAGCCCTCAAATACACTCCTTCCAAAAAAGTGTTGAAGGATGCAAAGTCTGCAACAAATCTGTATAATAAGTCAGTGAATGACAGAGAGCCACATGAGTGAACATGAGAAATTAAAAGAAAATGTGCAATAAAAATAAAATGTAAATGTTTCACTTAAAGACAATCGATGTGTGTATAAACTGAAAATATGTCAAATAAATAAATGTGCTTTGAGGTTTTCAGGCTTTAGGCTCTATTATAGGAATTACATAAACAGTACAGAAACAGCATTACTGAAGGTTACAAATGATCTTCTCATGGCCTCTGATAGTGGATTCATCTCTGTGCTTGTCCTGTTGGACCTCAGTGCAGCCTTTGATACTGTTGACCATAACATTTTATTACAGAGATTAGAGCATGCTATAGGTATTAAAGGCACAGCTCTGCAGTGGTTTGAGTCATATTTATATAATAGACTCCAATTTGTTCATGTAAATGGGGAGTCGTCTTCACACACTAAGGTTAATTATGGAGTTCCACAAGGTTCTGTGCTAGGACCAATTCTATTTACATTATACATGCTTCCGTTAGGCAGTATTATTAGAAAACATTGCATCAATTTTCATTGTTATGCAGACGACACACAGCTTTATATATCCGTGAAGCCAGATGATACACATCAGTTAGTTCAACTGCAGGAATGTCTTAAAGACATAAAGGCCTGGATGACCTCTAATTTCCTGCTTCTAAA